>OVBE01008787.1:0-16758 GCA_900406425.1 Iberis pinnata | reverse complement strand
TAGAAAATGACAAGAAATGTTATGTAAAAATCCTAAAATTCAAGTGTTATCAGTGATATGAAACAGGTTGGTCTCTGCATCCTCACTATAGCACTCCACATTCTCTGCACCATACTATGCGTCCTCTCTGCTGCATCAGCTGCTCACTGAATCGTCTCAAAACCTGTAAAATCGGGATATCGCGTCAGCAAGTCAAAATCACTGTAATCCTCAAGTAGAATGAGCGAACCATCCTCGAGACTAATGTCTCTACACCACTGAGTGGATCGCCGACCACGTGTTGGACCTCTAGGAATGTGCGGAGCATCGGGTACAACAGTTGGTGCATTATGTAGGTGCTCAAGTCCTGGAAGAAAGCGGATGTTATCGAGAGAGGTGATGCTTGTAATCTCCTGATTGGGCAGCGAAACCGTGCACTCCTGTCTTGATAGGTTCTCAAAGATATAGATGGTGGACTTCTTGAACCATTTGGTAGCAAAGAGATGCTTCCAATAAGCATACCTGGTTTTCGATTTCGGAGTAAACAACTCGAGGGGAATCCTGACATGTCGTAACATAGGACTGACAAGGCTACCCATTACCTTAACTCGAGTTGGGCACCTCAAAGCATTGAGCTTCTTTGAAGCGAGGATCTAGGCAAAGAGCCATCCGATGTTAGCTTCATGTGAGCCATGATCCTGATCGGACTCGTAGCAACACATCATGAATCCAAAGAGAACATAATGGATTAGTTCAAGCTCTTGAGAACTAACCGCTCCATATTCAAATTTTATGGACCATGTGTTTCCTATGGTCTTTATGGCAATGCGTATGGCAGGTTTCCGAATGCTAATGAACTTCGCAGCTCGTGACTCAGACTTGCCTTGTGCAATAATATCCCAAAGATCATTGAGAGAATAGAAATTGGGCAAGTCCGAAAATTTTTCCCCAGCTCAGAACCAAAATATAGGACTAAACTCGACCATGAGTATCCTATAAAGGCGACGGAGGCAAAAGAATCGAACCTCGGTCCCATCGATGCATTGGTGCTCACTGATGATCTGAAGTGATGCGAGGAACTGCTTTGCCAAGTCGATATAGAGTGGATAAACCTCTAAAGGGAAGGTTCCAAGACCTATTTGATCGAATATCTCACACACATCCCCATCCACTTTGATAACATCCAAAGTTGAATGATCGGCGAACCACGTGGAAAGAATCATACTATACCACAGAGCGTTGTAGAACATCGAATCAGTAGTGTCCCACTTGTCGGTTATCTTCCTTACCTTCCATCCCTTATGGTTCTTGAGTTCGGTAACTCCAATATCTAACTGGCAGTTGGTGAAAGGCGCACCAGCTGTGCGAGGCCACGACTTCTGCGCGAACTTCAGATTGATCACTAGTTCACAGCTATAAGCGGTTACCGGAGGAGCGGTGGAAGTTGAACGAGTTGTTTGAGGTTGTTGTTGCTTGGTGGCTCTAGAGCAGGTAGCTTTGCTGATGGCGATTGGTCTGTTATCGTCCGAACTGTAGTCTCGCATCTCATCCATTCTAAGAATAAAAAGAACTCAAGGTAGAGTTAGTAACTTAATCAATTCAAAACAAAAGAGTAAATGGTTATGCAATGATCGAGCAATGTTAACATAAGAGGTAACACGAATCATTCGAAAAAGAAACCATCAAGAGTTCACATTGATCGAGCAATACTAACTTATCAATAAGCAAGAATCACATGTGTAAGCATAAGTCAAGACACAAAATCGTCTAAACAATCCAAAGAACCATGCCAAGAAGTATTAAGCAATGATCAAACAATACTAATTCAAATTAGTAAGAATCAAGATACTTCAATTAGGAATTAACCAAAACAAGAATCTAAAATCAGTTATATATATATCATCAAGAAACATGGTCAATTTAGAGCAATGCTTTAAGCAATACCAACTTAATATTAGCAAGAATCAAGATAAGAACCATTCAAAGAACCAACAATCAAGTGATATGAACTTAGAAATTGAAATTAGAAATCATGGAATCCAAATAAACACCATTTAACAACCACATTCAAGCTTAACTAGAACTCTAACTCATTAATCCACAACAATCAATCCAAATTGAAACCTTAAATCCAAGAGACAAAATCCAAAATCCCAACTTCATCAATCAAATTCAAACAATCTTAAATCACCATGCATGTTGCAATTAACTGCAAAAAAGAGTATAGAAGCATCCTTAATAACCATTCAAACTCCTAAATTCCACAAAATATGAAATCCCCAATATATAAAATTTTTGGAACTTAGGGTTTAGAAAATCGATCCCATACTTTATAGAATCAATAAAAGGATTAGAGAAATGGAAAGAGCTCTCGAAATCGTGTGGATTAGAGTATTAAATTGTTGAAAGCGAGCAAGAATCGAGTGAGATAGAGTACTGGAGATTTTCAAAGGTTTTGGAGAAAAACTTGGATGAAAATGGTGGAATGGGAGGATTTTCGTGAAAAAGGGAATAACCGGTTTAAATTGAGTAAAAATTGGTTTAGGCTATGAAATCCGGTTTAATATATATAATTTTTGGTTTACCTGGGTAAGGGATCAGTCGATCGCATGGGGGTATCGGTCGATCTTTTATTACGTAACTTTCTAGGGATGTTGGATCGATCCCTAGATTGATCGATCTAAAAATATGATGATTATGAAGAACAAAAGATCGATCGGTCTATGGTCGGATTAATCGATCCATATAATGCATTTACTCCCGTTTTATCGATCGATCTCTTGATGGGATCGATCGATCCATTATTACACAATTTTTTCTTTTTGTTCCGGATCTATCGATCTCCCCTTGAATCGATCGCTCTGTGCCTTTGAACTGAATCTGATTTTTCAGAGACACATTGAACTCAAAAATAAAAATAAATAGCTTAGTAACCTAAAACTAGACTAACTCAAAACAAAAACACTAAACTAAAACACCAAATAGTGGGTTGTCTTCGACTCAGTGCTTGTTTAACGTCATTAGCTTGACAATACTTACCTTTAAGCAGAGGTTAGATCAGCTAAAGAAATAAAAAATTCATTTGTAAGCTCTAAAGTAGCTAGATACGGCTTCAACCTTTGACCATGTACCACAAAATAATTACGTTGGCGATCGAACAGAAAAACCGCACCATAGGGTCTTACCTCTTTGATGACAAACGGTCCAGACAACCTAGATTTCAATTTCCCAGAGAATAGTTTCAGGCGAGAGTTGTAGAGTAATACTTGATCACCTGGTTGAAAATCTTTGGGAATGATCTTCTTGTCATCTGTAACTTCTTAGAGTTCTCATATGAAATATGGCGAATCTCATATAACACATGAAGTTGAATGAGACGCCGTTCCGCTGCGGGCATCATGCCAAAGTTCAGCAACTTGACATCCCATGCAATTTTGTGCTCTAATTTTACAGGTAAGTGACAAGCTTTACCATAAATAATATTGAATAGAGTAGTACCTATAGGGGTCTTGAATGCGGTTTGATAAGCCCAAAGAGCGTCATCCAGCTACAACAACCAATCTTTCCTAGATCTATTCACCATTTTCTGCAAAATAGACTTGATTTCCCTGTTAGAAACTTCTATCTGTCCACTAGTTTGAGGGTGATATGGTGTCGTCACTTTGTGCCTAACTCGATGCTTCTTTAGAAATTCTTCAAAGACTCTATTGATGAAGTGGGAATCTCTATCGTTGATAACTACTCTAAGATTGTCAAACTTGGGAAAAATCACATATTTGAACATTTTTAGAACAACTTTAGAATCATTAGTGGGGCTAGCCATTGCTTCAACCCACTTTAGACACATAGTCAATAACAACAAGGATATAAAGATTTTTATGAGACATAAGGAAATGACCCATGAAGTCAATTCCCTACACATCAAAAACCTCGACTTCAAGAATGAAGTTTTGAGGCATCTCATTCCTGTTTGAGATATTCCCTTGCTTTTGGCATGAGTCGTAGCGAGAGATGAATTCATGAGAATCTCTGAACATTGTGGGCCACCAGAAAGCTGCTTCGAGTACCTTAGAAACCGTCTTGAATGTAGCGAAGTGACCAGCATAGTATGAACCATGACAATGGTACAAGTCATTCTGAAACCCTCCTTAGGCAGACATCTTTAGAACATACCATCTCTACAAATTTTGAAGAGATATGGTTCATCCCAATAGTAATGTCTGACATCCCTTAAGAACTCCTTCTTTTGGTAACCCGAAAAGTCTTGTGGTTCAACATCAACTAAATAGTTAGCAAAATCGCGAAACTAAAGAGTAATCATAGCAGATTTATTGAGTCTAGGGATAAAAGGATTCTCATCCACTATAGTGCTGATAGCATAAATGTGCTCCTCAGGTAGACTGTCATTGATAGGGACGTCATCTTTGACTGTAAGTTAGGATAAGTGATTTGCAACTCCATTTTCTATGCCCCGCTAGTCTTTGATCTCTAAATCAAATTCTTGTAAAAGCAAAATCCAACGCAGTAATCTGGGTTTAACATCCTTTTTAGAAAGAAGATACCTCAATGTCGCATGATCAGTCTAGACTACTATTTTGGATCCTACTAGATAGGATATGAACTTCTCAAAACCGAAGACAATGGCTAAGACCTCCTTCTTAGTTGTTGCATAGTTACGTCAAACTATTTCAAGTGTCCTAGAAGCATAGTAGATGACGTGAAGCTTCTTATCCTTTCGCTGTCCAAGAACAGCTTCCACAGCGAAATCACTTGCATCACACACAACCTCAAAAGGCAACTCCCAATCGGTGGTTGGACAATTGGAGCGCTTACCAAGGCTCCCTTGATCGCTAAAAAGGCGGATTGGCATTCATCATCCCATTCGAACTTGACATCCTTGCACAACAACTTAGTGAGAGGTCTAACAATCATTGAGAAGTCCTGAATGAACCTTCTGTAAATCCTGCATGACCGAGGAAGCTGCAAATATCTTTGATAGATTTGGGTATCTTAGCCATATTATCTTCATCTTCTATCATAATCAGGACAATGATTGTTGTTTCTTGTAGCAAGATTGTCTATGAGCTGATATACTTCGTTAACCGACTTGGTCATGAAGTCACCATTACTAGCAGTATCAAAAGAGAGTTGATACTTATGGTCAATACCTCTATAAAAGGTGTTGAGGAGATTCGGCTCAGAGAAGCCATGGTGAGGGCAATCACGAAGGTATTCCTTGAATTTGTCCCATGCTTTGAAGAAAGATTCTATTAGACCTTGCTGAAACTAAGATATTTTGCTTCGGAGATTTTTGATCCTTGTAGTGGTGTAGAAGTGACTTAATAACTTGTATTTGAAGACATCCCAAGTTTCAATGGAGTTGGCGGGTAGAGATTTGAACCACCTGAGAGCCTTGTCGGCAAGAGCATGATTGAAGAGCTTGCAATGCGTGAAATCCTTGGAGACTCCATTGAGTTGAATGGTGCTGCAAATGTCTTCAAAGCTTTCAATATGATCCATTGGGTCCTTAGTGGGTAAACCATGGAATTGGTTTTGCCTTAGTAACCAGACGAGTTGGAAAGGGAACTGATAGTTCTATCTTTGAGGTGGATGAGGATGAAGGGCGTTCCTATTAGTGACGAAAGATTCAGGATTTTTGAAGTCTCCAACTAAAACCCTATTTTGAGCTTGTTGATGATTGGCAAATTCTTGTGGATCTCCTATGAGGATGTAACTTTTCCTAATTGGTGGCATTTGATTGTCGTTCCCTCCAAATTGTATTGGTGGCACTTGATTGTTGTTTTCTCCTCCCGGGTTGTTGACTAACTAATGTAATTTTGGTTGAGGATTCAAGATGTTCGCCCCTTGGGGAGGGAGATGGTTTTTCGGATTGTCGGGTAAGACCAGATTGTTAAGAATAACGTTATCTCTCATTGTGTTGGATGAGCTTGCATTCTTCCTTGCTTTATGGTTTGAGTATTCTAACTTCAAGAGTTCTGCGTTACTGAAGTTGAGCAATTCCTTAGATTTGTCAGATCTTCTGATCATGCACCTGTAAAAACAAAATCAAGAAGAAAGAAACGGACTTAGTACTGTCAAATAAAAGATCTTAGACTAGACTCTAAATAAAACTTAAAAGGCACTCTACTGGTCCCCGGAAGCGGCGCCCAAAATCTGATAGGCTCAGTATTTTAATCATAAATCTAACTGCAGAGAACATATCTAAGTAATATAGACTAGGGTCAAATTCCACAAAGACCAGATAGTGCGGCTTTCAATTCAATATCGATTCTAGCTAAGAAAAATAAAATAAGTGACTGTAACTGTTATCTAAGGAAATAACGGTAAATTAAAAACGGTTGTAAATAAAATAACTAAGGCGTCAGACATTAGGGAATTCCACATGTATTTATGTTTAAAGTTCAGGTTAACATGTATCATTTGATACTGAAAATAGTTCTCAACATGAACGACATAACTAGATTAATCTAATCTCGGAGTATTAAGCCCTATGTTTGAATCATCAGATATAAAATCTCGCATGTCTAATAATTCAATCAAGCATTAAGTTCAGATTCAATTTTTCATAGACATTCAAGACAACACTCCCGATACGCAAGAACATCCACTTATCTAGACTATATCAGATCTTTAAACCAAATCTCTGTGCGTTTATAAATCTAAAATCAATGATAGCTACTCTAATTCATGCATTAAGAAAAAAATCTAGACTAAGAACCTAACAATTTCAATCCATTATGTCAAATTTTAACTATCAAACCTGGTTTTCCTATGAAATCCCTAAAATCTAACAAGGTGACTACTCAGACATAGCAAAGCAATAAAAAATTTGTATAAGAACGCATATTCAAAAACCAAATCAATATATATTAAAAGTAAAAGAGTTCAGAATTCTTCTCCAAAATACATGGTAAGAATCCGTCTCTTTGTAAATCTCTAAAATTTCAAGTGTGCATAAAAAGAAAATAAAACTAAGCTTAAGGCTTTTATATTTCAAAAAAGAAAAAGAAAATAAGGAAAAAAATCTTGATAAATCTTGATAAGTCTTGAGGGAAATTTTGTAAATTTGATAGTTCTCCATTCCTTCTCGACTACAGGGATCAATCGATATATTCCTACGTGCATCAATGGATCGATCCCTCAGTCTTCATTTTGGCCGTTTGTACCTGAAATCTTCTGAAATATGTCTGTTTTGCTCTATAACGTCCCGAACACCTAGAATCATGAAAATATGCCAAAATATAAGGAGAATACTCGGATAATGCCAAATAGCAAGTATACCCACTATAAGGCATTAAAACCGAGTAATATCACCAAACCTCAAGAAGAAAGAGACTATAAAATGCTATGAATGTAAGGGGTTTGGTCACTTGAAGTTGGTGTGTGTGAACTTACCAAAGCCAAAGGAAAAAGCATTTGTAAGTCAAGATGATGAAAGTCAAGACACCGAATTTGATGATGATAGTGAGGTAGAAATGCTCAATTTAGTAGCCTATGTTGGGATTCAGACATTGAAGTGTCTTTGGTGAATGAAAAGAAAATCTTGTGTGAAAGTCTGGTGCACTACAAAAACCAAAACGAAAATATGACTCAAGAAAATTGAAGTTTGGTAGAGGTGATTGACATTATGAGGACTGAACTGGAAGAAAAGAAAGTGACAATTGAGCTATTACAACACCACTTCATGAACAAATGAATCAAGTTAAGATGCTTTCAAAAGGAACCAAAGATCTTGATAAACTACTCACTCTAGGGAGATCTGGTGCTGTGAATTTGGGACTTGGTTATAAATGTGTGTCAGCTGATATAACTACCTTTTCAAGGTAATAGTTAGTCATGATAAGAAAGATGTCGTACCAACATATGTGATGAAATGCAAGGGAGAAAGCTCTGGGACAAAGGTCGTTAAACGTCATGTTCAACACACAAGAAGGAAAAACACTTCTAGGTTGTCCAAGAGATGCAATTACTGTGGAGAAAGTGGTCATGTCAAGACAGATTGTTATTGGTAGGATGAAAGGATTTTACAAATGGTACAAAAATAAAGTCTGCTTCAGGAAGGAATTTCTGCAATGTTACTCAACACTCAGTTCTGAGATAAAGCATGAGATAAAATAAGGTAGTGCATGGTATTTCGATAGTGGATGCTCGAGATATGACTGGTAAAACAGAGTCTCTTGAAGGTTTTGAAGCTACTAACATTGGAAAAGTAACTTTTGGTGGGGGAGCAAAAGGAAAAATTAGAGGACGAGGTGCCACAAGTGGTGAGGGTAACCCTAAACTTCATAATGTTTACTTAGTGGAAGGACCGACAACAAATATTATTATTATCAGTCAGCTATGCGATGAAGGCTTAGCTGTGACATTTAGCAAGAAACAATACCAAGCTGTTGATGAATCAGGGGATGTGAAACTTTAGGGAATTAGAACATGCATCAACTGCTATATATGGAAACCAAATTAGAAATGTTTCACAGCTACAATACCAATTCAACTTGACATACGGCATCGGAAGTTGGGACATGTAAATGTCAGAACATTGGTCAAGCTAGCCAACCATGAATTAGTTTGTGGGTTGCCCAAGTTAAAATGAGACAAGAAGTTTGTGTGTGGTCAATGTTCACAAGGTAAACATATGAAAGTTCATCATCCAAAAGTAACAGAGATCACCACAAAGAGTTCTTTGGATCTTGTTCATATGAATGTGATGGGACCGATTCAAATTGAGAGCATAGCTCGAAAAGATAGATCTTTGTGCTGGTCGATGAATTTACTAGATACTCTTGGGTGAGATGCTTGAGGGAGAAATCAAAAACTATAGAAGGTTTCAGAATCTTGCCTTTGCAACTGAAAATGAAAAATGGGGCATTAAGACCATCAGTTTTGATCGAGGAGGTGAATTTCATAATGAAGCTTTTGAAAAATTAGGTGCTAATCAAGGTATCACACATCAGTTTTCAGCACCAAGGACACCTCAACATAATGGAGTAGTTGAACAAAAGAATAAAACGTTACAAAAGATGGCCAAAGCCATGTTACATGCCAACAAGGTGGCTAAACACTTTTGGGCTGAAGCTGTGAGCACAACATGCTATATTATAAACAGAGTGTATGTCAGAAAGGGAACGACTACCACACCTTATAAACTATGGAAAGGAAAGCCACCCAGCGTGAGTTATTTTTATATCTTTGGATGTGTGTGTTACATACTCAATGACAAAGATAACCCCGAAAAGTTTGATGTCAGAAGCGATGAAGGGATCTTTTTGAGATACTCTATGGTAAGCATAAGATACAAGGTTTTCAACAAGAGAACTAAAGTTGTGATGGAGACTGTGAATTTTTTATTTGATGACCTTCAACATCTTACCGAAGGTATTAGCAGTCTTGATCTCTCAGTGCCAAGTTAAGAAGGGGTAAAAAACATCACGAAAACTGAAGTGGAAAAAAAAAACAGAAGAAGAGGGACAAGTTTTGAACAACTCAAGTATCCATCGCAATCACTCAAAAAGTGATGTTATCGCAAATGTGACAAATGGGAGAGTAACCAGAAAAAAGAAGATTAACTTTATGAAAATGGTTGATTACTCCTGTTTTGTCTCGATGATCAAACCCAAGTCCCACAGAGAAGCCTTGGAAGATGAATATTTGATTACTTCAATGCAAGAAGAAGTGAAACAGTTTGAGAGAAGCAAGATGTGGATACTGGTACCCAGACTTGAAAACATCAACATTGTTGGTAATAAGTGGATCTTCAAGAACAAGATAGATGAAACAGGACATGTGGTTCGTAATAAAACAAGGCTGGTAGTACATGGGTACTCACAAGTGGAAGAAACTGACTTCGATGAACCTTTTGCTCCGGTGGCTCGACTAGAATCTATTCGTTTTTTACTTGGGATGACTTGTGTTATGGGTTTCAAGCTGCATCAAATAGATGTCAAGAGTGCATTATTAAATGGTTTTATTCAACCTAAAGGGTTCGAAGATTTTGATTACCCCAAGCATGTCTACAAACTTAAGAAGGCTCTATATGAACTGAAACAGGCTCCCAGAGCGTGGTATGAGAGACTGACCCTTTCCTGTTGGAACAAGGTTATGTTCATGGGAGTGTAGACAAGACTCTGTTTCACTAGTCAAAGGATCATAACTTCTTGGTTGTGCAGATTTATATGGATGATATCATTTTTGGCTCAACTAGTCCATCCCTTATTGTGGATATTGTTAGACGCATGAAAATGAATTTGAAATGAGTATGTGTGGAGAACTAACATGTTTTCTTGGTTTCCAGGTACATTAGAAGGAGGATGGGATTTTCCTTTCGCAGAGTATCTATGCTAAGAACCTTGTGACATGTTTTGGAATTAATTCATGTAAGACAACAAAGACTCCTATGAGCACCACATGCAAACTTTCGAAGGATGAGGAAGGAGAAACTGTAGATTAGAAGCTCTATCTTGGAATGATTGGAAGTCTACTATATCTCTCAGCAATTCGACTAGATATCAGCCTGAGTGTTGGTGTATGAGCCAAATATCAAGCACAACCCAAGATGTCATATCTGAAACCATTAAAAAGAATTGTGAAGTATGTGAAAGGGACAATGAACTTAGGATTTTATTATACCAGAGATAGATGCTAACTAGGCTGGGAGTCTGCATGACAGATGCAACACTAGTGGAGGAGGTTTTTTTTTCTGGTAAACAACCTGATATCTTGGCTGAATAGAAAACAAACAGTGTGTCTCTGTCAACAGCAGAAGCTGAGTACATTTCTCTCAGAAGTTGTCGTACACAATTGCTGTGGATGAAACAAATGAGTAATGATTATGGATATTTGTATGGATCAATGCTGATACACTATGACAATCAGAGCATAATAAACATCTCCAAGAATCCTGTGCAACAGTCAAGAACTAAACACATTAATATAAGAGACCATTTTATTCAAGAAATGGTAGAAGATAAGATTGTTATGGTGGTGATATATTAGCTTTTTGATGCCTTTTTGACATTGATTATGATTTCATTTTAGGTTGTTTAGCTTGCATTTAGGTATAGATAGGTTGCATTTTGCACATTATTGCATATTTCAGGTGTTTGGGGGTGTGCAGAGCTAAATTGGAATAAAAACTGTTGATAAAAGGAGCAAAAAGGAGATTAAGAAGAAGTATCGACAAAATTTTATCAGTTGGTTCAACAAAATACGAGTCCTGAAGAAAATAATTCTAGGAAGATTGACCGATACAGTTGGACCGATATGCTGGTATTGACCAACTTGTATCAGTTGGATTAGATTGATACAAAGAAGGCTTGAAGCATAACGACTGAGAAGAACTGGTACACATAGGCCGATAAACTAGTATCAACCAATGTGTACCAGTTGGAGTTGAACGATACAACACATGAAGAACCAATATCGGGCAGTCGTATCGGCCGATTTGGCCGATATTGGGGATAAAAAGTCAAAAATAAAATGTTGACCAAACATTTTATCCATTTGTTTTGGTGGGCTAACCAATTTGTTTTGGGTTAACCCAAGAATATTAGGACTATTTAAGGTTTCAAAACCTAATTTCTAGATGATCTCTTTTTCTCATAAGAACAATTTTGTAATCACTTTGAATCTTCGCTTGATTTTAGTTTTAATCTTTGTTTTAATTGCATTTCTCTTATTCAATTGTTCTTCTAATCATGATTCAATACATTTTCATCATTGAAATTTGTGTTTTATCTATGATGATTAGTGATTAGTTCTTAATAAGCAAATGGGTTAGGTAGATTTGGGTGATTAAGTGATGGAATATGATGTTTAGGATTTAGATTTCTTAAATATTCATTCAGTAGATGCTCTTAATGCTAGAATTGATTTGATCACTCAAGTCTAGATTATAGGATGAATTGTGCCCTAAAGTGTTCGATGAAATACCTGAACAATTCGCTGAATGCTAAATGAGGCCTAGCCAAAAGATTGTGTTAGTTAGTTTAGTGGTTTCTAATAGATTAGATCTTAATATTTCATGATTATGTGATTACCCAAGAGATTACTTTAATTGCATGATTAGTGCCATGAGAGTGGATTAGTCTAATTAGGGGAATCTTAGACCAAGGATTAGTGTAACGCCCCACTCCCTGGGCCGATACTACCAAACCCAATAACCCTTAGTATGTTACTGTCCGCTTTGGGCCACAAAGGCCCGCACAGCTTTCCTATTGGGTACCACGCCAAGAGGCCTCACACTAATTTGGGATATTGGACTCCTTATATAGTAGTCAATCCCTGACTAGTTTTCCAATGTGGGATATTTGTGTTTGACAACACATGGGTCCCACAAATCACCCCCAATAGAGAACGCAACGTCCTCGTTGCATACCAGCCGACCCTCCTGATTCTATCCTAGAATCGACCGCGCTCTGATACCCACTTATAACACCCCAATCCCTGGGCCGCTACTACCAAGTCTAATAACCTTAGTATGATATTATCCGCTTTGGGCCACAAAGGCCCGCACGGCTTTCCTATTGGGTACCACCCCAAAAGGCCTCACACTAATATGGGATATTGGACTCCTTAAATACTAGTCAATCCCTAACTAGTTTTCCAATGTGGTATAATGTATACTGGTGGAATTCCGAAAATTGTCACTAATGTATTATAGGGGTGGGTGTAGTTGAGCACTGGACAGCTTGGATTAGATGGACCGAATGATGCTAGAATCCCCTTAGACCATGCATGGGAAACATGGTTGGGATGCTTTGACAAGCATCTTTGGACCGATTTGGGAAGATCGATCAAGACTTATCGAAGATCGAAGATCAGATCACGACTTAGATCAGATCAAGTGGGAATCCGATTGTTTTGAGTAAGTTCAGTCAAGGATTGAGCTAAAACCATGCGATCAAGTGTAAATCCGGTCAAGAATTGAGTTAAACTGGATAATTGAGCTGATTCCAAGAATTTCGGAAGTTGGTCGGATGGTTGGTGGAAGTTGGTGGAAGTTACAGAATAATGGGAAAAACAAAAAAAGAAGCGGAAGTGACGAGAGGAAGTTACGAACAGAGAACAAAAATGGTGGGAGGAGGAAAAAGTAAGTTTTTCTCATAAGAAAAAGGGATTGATTCAAGAAGAGGAAAAAGAAATGTAAGGGGGAAAATGTATGATCATTAGAGAGGAACATTTTATTGTTATATGGAGGTGATAATGAATGGGGGAAGAAAAGTGATTATGAAAAGAATGGAGAAGAAATGTAACAAGTGTGATATGAAGGAGAATCATAGAGTTTTCAAGAAAAAATGACGTTTATTGTGCTATCACGAACCACGCTCTCATTAGAGAAAGAGTGGTCGAAGTTCTAATCTAGAGAAATCCACTATTGTTAGGTTAGAGAAGATACTGGAAAGAAAAAGGAAGAAGAAGACACATAGTTAACAATTTTGAGTTGATGTTTTGTGGAGGTATTTGGAATGAAACCAGAGAATAACAGGCTGAATCGTTGATGGTTATTGATAAAATACATGTCGAGGAAGCCATAGAAACAAACAGTGAAGTCATCGGAGTTCTGATGTGGCCATGGCGTCTGTTTCTTCTGTCACTAGAAACAGGAACAATTAAGTTTTATAAATCTGTTTTTCTTAAACTGCTCAAGTTGGCTACTTTGAGGTAACGTTTGGAGGGTCAAAACATGTCTGATTAGGCTGACCGGGTTTGAAATTTATGTTTCGGATTTAGAAAAACTGGGTCAGGGTGTTTCAATTAGGTTAACTTGTTAGTATTGAACATAATAGGATATCATTTAATTACCCGAATCTATAACCTTTGCTTATTTGCTTAGCCCTTCATTATTGATTCCAAGTTTAATTGTTAGTTGATATTTCTTTGTTACTGTTGACTGTTGTTTACTTCATGTTTGAATGTTGCAAACCAACCTAATTCTAATTTTTCGATCAAATATGATTATAATAAGATTAGTGTGTTAATTTGATTTGGATTGATTCTTAAATGCTACAATAACATGAGTAGGTTTAAGACATCTTCTTAGATATGAATATGTAAATTTCCGTTTATCAAATTTATGCCGTTGCCATTTCAGGATCTCGATTAACCATTAGACCTTTTAATACATTTGGGACTAAGCTTAATTTCTGTTTTTTGATAACTTCTATACTCTTTTTGTTTGTGAACTTCATATGTGTGAACCTGAGAAGCAGATGACCTAAAAATTTTATTCCAATCTTTGAGGACATTCACGCCCTCTAATGTCAACACATATAGACACGACGTGAAATACAACGTTTAGCTTATATTCGTCGCTTAGATTTGGAGAGGGATAACCAAAACAACAACAATCCGGGGGACAACAACGATGTTGCACTGACCATTCGCCCAACACCAATTTCCAACAACAACTTTGAAATCAAGTTCAGTCTCATCAACATGATTCAAAACACAAATTTCCATGGTTTACCCATGGAAGATCCTTTGGACCATTTGGAAAATTTTGATACGTTGTGGAGCACTGTAAAGATCAATTGTGTGACTGAAGACGCTTTCAAGCTTAGATTTTTTCCCTTCTCTTAGGGAGAAAAGACTCATTCCTGGGAAAAGAACGTTCCAACTACTTCAGTGGAAACTTGGGACGCTTGTAAAAAGACGTTCCTAACCAAATTTTCCTCAACATCAAGAACCATCAAAATCAGGCATGATATATCAGGCTTTGTGTAAAAGGGACATGAGTCATGAGAACTTTTCAAGGGGTACACGCTCCAATGCCCACATCATGGCTTTTCAGGAGAAAGCCTTCTCAGTACTTTATACCGAGGTATTGTGATGACTGAATTTTCATGGATTTTACATATCAATTAGCATCGATTCTGAGGTCTAAAAGTGTGTATACATCACATTTATGGTTGATTTCACTAAGTTTATGATTTTTAGGACTTTTGCATTAGAATTTGCATATGCATGCATTTTGGAGGGTTTTCAGGACTTTCAGGAGTTTTTGGGAAGGATTTGAGAGATCTCAGAAAAGCAGCACTTAACGTTGAATAAAGCAGCACTAGCACTCATCATGGAATGGACTGAACTTACCTCAGAGCACTTGCAGGATCGATCCCAATACTATGCGGGATCGATCTCAGGCACTTCAGTGACGAAACAAGATCGATCCCACTCAATACCTTCGGGATCAATCCCAACACTTACCAGATCGATCCCACAACCACTTCAAATCGATCCCCCCTCACTCTTTCAACGTTTCTAGTGAAGTCTCAATTAAAGCTAAGGATGTGCATGAAGATGAAGCAGGACTAAGAAGGAAACAAATGAGATAGATCCCACCAAGGTCTGGATCGATCTCGGGCACTCAATTCCGGGATCGATCCTCCACAGTTTAATGCTGATTGTACTCCTACCCGGAAGGGACAGAGACCCGCAGTTAGGCCCTACAACACCGGAAGGTGAGTTATTGGAGGTGACCGAACCGAAGGGGTTCCAGAGATTCATTTCCCCTTCTATGTGAATAGATGTGGGAAATGAGTTGGCTAGAGTAGTAGAGGTTAATGCCTGCTAGGTAGTCACCGTCTATGAAGACAATTGAGTATGTGATTGCTTTGCTTGAGATTGGTTGCCAAGGAATTGGATTTGATTGTTTGTAGAGCTACTTTCTAGGGGTCAGCTCATTGTTTGAGGTATGTTAGGTACTTAGGTAGTCCAGGATGGATTCCCAAGTCAATTATCCTTTGTCCTCGGGAACGACTTTATATTGATTGTATTTTTACCCTTTCTTGCTTTTACTCTGTTTTGCATCCAAAAGTGTTTTAAGCCTCTCTATGTTTTTATGCTTTTTACATTCGTTGCACTTAGGACCCTTTAGCAACCAAAACCTCCTTTTAACATTAGCTTGACTTTAAAGCATCCAATACATCCACATTGCTTAGTACGCTCCCATTATGGATTGACAAAACTCATCTATACTACAACGATGGGTTGATTGATAACCCATCGACTCAAAATCCATATTATCAATTTGGCGCCATTGCCGGAGAATTTGTTACTACATTATAGATTTTGGATCTTTTNGTCTACCTTTGTTTGCTTTGTTTTCAGGTACCTGCTTAGCAATGTATGAACCTGAGAAGCAGAGGACCATCTGACTTGCTTCCACTCGTTGACGACATCAGAGCTCGTGAACGAGAATACTCTCGGGCAAAACGTGAACACGAATGTGCGGAACACTTGAGAAGGTTGAACCTCAACATGGCAGACAACATTGAACGAGAAAGCCAAAACACCATTGGTGCTGGTGATAACCCAACCACTCACACCGCCAGACATGGAATCAATCCACCTGCAATCCAGAACAACAACTTCGAGATCAAGCATAGTCTCATTGCTATGGTCCAGAGCAACAGGTTCAATGGGTTACCTTTGGAAGACCCACTTGATCACCTGGATGAGTTTGACAGGTTGTGCAGTCTAAAAAAGATCAACGGTGTGAATGAAGATGCATTCAAGCTACGCCTCTTACCATTCTCATTGGGGGAGAATGCACATCAGTGGGAGAAGTCACTCCCCAGGAACTCAAACACCACATGGGATGCCTGCAAGAAGGCATTCCTTGCGAAGTTCTTCTCAACTTCAAGGACATCACGCTTGAGAAATGAAATTTCCGGGCTTGCACAGAAGAGGGCGTGAATGTCCTCATGGGTCAACAACATCAGGTTTACTTCATCTCTGATGAAGAACAACTCCAGATTCAAG
>OVBE01008786.1:0-16759 GCA_900406425.1 Iberis pinnata | reverse complement strand
GAAACTCGGAAATAGATTCGCATACGAGAGAGCGGTGATGACAGTATCCACCCCGGGTTGTGAGCGTTTATTAGTGAGCGGTCGAGTGTGCGATGTTCCAGTGACGGTTCAGGACCACGAGTTTCAAGGAGACCNGCGATGTTCCAGTGACGGTTCAGGACCACGAGTTTCAAGGAGACCTTCATGTGATGCCGTTGAACGGCTACGACGTAATTCTCAGGATGGATTGGTTATCAAGGCATAGGGTGATACTGGATTGTACAAAGGGGCAAGTGATAATCCAGTGTCAACCCAGGATCGTTTACCCGGGAATCTTCTCGAGTACGGGCGAATCGATTATTTCTGCATTGCGGATTAAGGATATATTGGCAGATGGCAAGGTTTTCATGGTGACAATGACGGATGAGTATCGAGACAAGAACCTGTCGATCGAGATTTCAGAGATTTCAGTGGTGTCGGATTTTCCTGATGTGTTTGAACCACTAACATCGTTACTGCCATCACGGCAGCACCCGTTTATGATTGAGCTCGAGCCGGGTACGGCGCCTCTAGCTAAGGCACCATACCTTATGGCCCCGGCCGAGTTAGTGGAGTTGAAGAAGCAACTCGAGGACTTGTTAGAGAAGGGCTTCATTCGACCAAGTTCGTCGCCTTGGGGAGCTCCGGTATTGAGGAAGAAGGACGGATCTATGCGTCTTTGCATCGATTACCGCGACATTAATGCGGTAACGATCAAGGACAAATATTTGTTGCCTCGCATTGATGAGTTGCTCGATCATTTGCGTGGTGCATCCTGGTTCTCTAAAATTGATTTAGCTTCGGGGTATCATCAGATTCCGATAGCCGAAGAAGATATTAAGAAGACGGCATTTCATACGCGTTATGGGCATTATGAGTTTGTGGTGATGTCGTTCGGGTTAACCAACGCACCAGCAGCCTTCATGAGATTGATGAACGAGGTGTTTCGGGACTATCTAGATCAGTTTGTCATTATCTTCATCGATGATATATTGATTTACTCTAAGTCCGAGGCTGAGCACCGAGAGCATTTGCGGTCCGTGTTGAGTCGATTGCGGGAGAAGAAACTATTTGCTAAGCAGAGCAAATGTTCCTTCTGGCAACGGGAGATCGGATTCCTAGGACCTCGAGTGTCTGAGCATGGACTTAGTGCTGCCCCGGAAAAGATCGAGGTGATCTGGGATTGGCCGAGACCGACTTCCGTGACTGAGATCCGTAGCTTTCTCGGACTTGCGGGATATTACCGTAAATTCGTGAAGGATTTCTCCTCGATAGCCAAGCCGATGACGAAGCTGACCGGTAAAGGGGTTCCGTTCGTTTAGAGTGATTAGACAGAGCGGGCCTTTTGTCATCTCAAAGAGGCCCTAACGACGGTGCCGGTGTTGACTTTACCCGAGCCGGGGAAGCCATACACCGTTTATACCGATGCTTCCCGTATTGGCCTTGGTTGTGTTTTGATGCAGGTTGGGAAGGTAATCGCTTATGCTTCGCGTCAGTTGCGGAAGCATGAGACGAATTACCCAACTCACGATCTTGAGTTGGCTGCGGTTGTGTTTGCGCTGCGGATTTGGAGATCTTACCTCTATGGCGAGCGGGTGGAGGTGTTTACCGATCACCAGAGTCTCAAGTATCTATTTACGCAGCCGGATCTCAATTTGAGACAGCGCCGTTGGATGGATTTCGTAGCCAACTACGACCTTACTATTTCTTACCATCCAGGACTAGCGAATACCGTTGTGGATGCGTTGATCTGTCGGAAACAGGTAGTAGATTCCGAGGTTGATATGAGGCGATTGGCAAACTCAATGGGTGATTTGAGGTTGTTCACGTTAGATGGTGAGGATGGCGAACCTGCGGGATTTCAGGCTGTTCACCAATCGATGTTGCTTCAGCGTATTCGGGAAGAGCAGACTCGGGATGAGAAGCTGATGATGATTGCAGACTCTATTCGGAGCAGCGATGATTCAAATGTGTCTGGGTACCAGTTAGCGGAGGACGGTACGTTGTTACTCAACAGTCGCGTTACCGTTCCTTCCAGCGGAGGCATCCGGGACAAGATTTTGCGTTTAGCGCATTGTTCTTTGCTGAGTATTCACCCCAGGAGTACCAAGATGTACCAAGACATCAAGCGGTTTTATCATTGGCCGGGTTTGAAACGGGCCGTGGCCCAATGGGTATCCCAGTGTTCGGTGTGTCAACAAGTGAAGGTTGAGCACCAGGTTCCTGGCGGTTTACTCCAAAGCTTACCCATTCCGCAATGGAAGTGGGAATCGATCTCGATGGATTTCATCATGGGGTTACCGGCCGGACGAGGACGTTTGAATAACGTCATTTGGGTGGTCGTCGATCGTTTGACGAAAATGGCTCATTTGTTAGCTATCCGGGATACGGATAAAACTAGCAAGTTGACCGAGAGATATATCGATGAGATCGTGAAGCTTCACGGTATACCCCACGGCATAGTGCCTGATCGGGACCCAAGATTCACGTCCCAGTTTTGGGGTTCTCTTCAGTATGTGTTGGGGACGACGTTAAAGATGTCAACATCTTATCACCCCGAGACGGACGGTCAGACAGAGCGTACCATCCGTACGATCGAGGATATGCTGCGGGCCCATTTATAGTTTAGATCAGGATGGGCCGTGATGGCCCATCATCTTCTTTCATGTCAATGGCTCCGAGATGGCTAGTAACAGCCTTTGGAGAATCGATGCAAGTCTCTTGACAGGATCGTCGCCAACATCTTCGAGAGCACCACCACAAGTCTCTAGGCAGGATCATCGTCAGGACCTTCAGGAGCACCGCATGTCTCTTGACAGGATCGTTGTCATGATCTTCAGGAGCACTGCCACAACTCTCTTGATAGGATCATTGTCAAGATCTTCAAGAGCACCGTTGCAGGTCTCTTGACGGGATCGTCATCAAGACCTTCAAGAGCATAATCGCAGGTCTCTTGTCAGAATCTTCGTCAACACCTTTAGGAGCACCGCTGCTAGTCTCCATTTTCAATTCAGCTTAAAGTGGGCCGCACCGACCCGTTCTCCTCTGCTCTGTATCATGGGCTTGAAGACTAGGATCCGATCGCAAACCAACCTGAGCCTAGCAAGTTGATCCGACTCCAATTTGCACTCTCACAATGTGTTATATTACTAGATTTGCCTTTGGAAATCAGACAATTAACTAAAGCAAAATACGCGAATCTTTTACAGTTGGATTTGACCCAAATTTGATATAAATATTTAGGAATTTCAGTTTGTGCATGGACATGTTAATCTGTTGTAGCAAAACCGATTATGTTTACACTATTAGCCGCGAGTAACACGGTTTGAGCCACATGTAATTTTGTAATTATGCGTGGATCCTAGCAAAAAATTTTTTTGATATTTTCATGAATATTATTTTTAGGACTTTAGTTATTAATTTCATATCTTTTGGTGTTAAATATTTTTTGTTAAAATTATTATTTTTTGTTGCAATGTTAAACGGAAAAGTAATATTTACAAAGGGAACTCCAGTTTTAGCTTATGTACGAGGTAAATAAAATAAAAATGTAAATACAGTGGGGAAAGCTGAAAGTTGGCTCTAGGAGTTGGTGTAGGGGTAAATGATGCCTCGTTCAAACCATACTCTAAAAAGTTTTGTGGAAAAAAAATATAATCAGGAAAAAGAGAACTCACTTTGCACCCAGCAGAGAGATAAAAGTAAAGAAGACAGGTAAGAGTTGGTGGCAATGAGGAGATGAAGTTATTAGTCACGAAGAGAATGCCAACGGTGAGCAAGTGGATAGAGTCGTGAATTGGGTTTGTACTGAAGGCTCTTGATTCGATCAGCAATGGTGTGCGTAATGAGGGTACTAAGGTGAGAAGGAGAACGTCGAAATTGACCATGCCACCTGTTGTTCTGCTTGCGTCAGAGATGGTCGAGCGATGCTTGGAAGGAAAGCTTGAGAAGGAATCGATCTATGGACATGTGAGCGGGGCCGTGAAGAGATATTAACCTGAAAGACCAATCCAAAGTTAGACACTGGCAAATAATTGGCTCTATGAAAGTAAACCAAACCGTACATGAATATGAGAAAAAGAAGAAGGGGTGATCCCTTGACTCATCTGCCTCACCACAAAGAACACATGGTTGATGGATACCCCAAACATGCATACGTCTACCTATATATAACATGTTAAGATTAATTTTTAAGCCATAATAAATTAATAATTGTTTTAAATTAGTTTACAAAATAACATAAAAATATTAATTTTATGTCATATCTTCAAAATAAATTATAAACTTAAAAAATAAATTTTAAAACCATTTAATAAATTATTTTAAAAGTAAATATTTTTTTAATTTTTTACATAATATAACATAATAATTTAAAAATAAAAAACTACGTTTAAATTAAAAAATAAAAAGACTTGCAAAATAAATTGATTAAATATCAATTTATGAAAATAAGATTCAGAATTTAATTACTCAATGATATCTTTATAAATTTTAGAAATATCACATATTCCAAATATATGATATTGTAATATCATGGACAGAGTTAGTAATTAATCCAATATAAATTAAAAATGAAAAATAGAATCACTGTATATATATATTTTTTTTATGAAACGTTAAATTTATTGATAAAGAAATATAAATGTCATATTTACAAAAATAATGAATTGGTAAGAAGTAGAAAAGAGAGAGTATGCGGTGTAAGGAACGGTTTCATGGTTGCCTTGTTAAAACCTGGTTCTAGAAAATCCTGTGGGATAAAACTAAAACCAGAAAAAAGAGTACAAGCCATGAAACTCGAAACCGCATACCTGAAAAGAAAAAGAAGAAATTGTTAATGCAAAGTCGTGTAAAAGCCTAAAACAAGGTTCCACTCGTGGCCGGGTCAGATGGGGTGATGAGTGATCCATAATTGCTCGAGGCCATGAAACCGTGATGCGCTGGAGCGTAGTGTAGGCTGATAATCCGCTGGTGTATAACTCTAGTGATGTGCCGTAAGAGATGATGGTATGGCTGATGCGGTTGTCCATGATTCCTTGTGTTCCGTTTTCTCCAGATATGATAGATAGTAGCTTAGAAACAGATTTTAAGGAGAGTGGAGGTGAGAGCAGAGTGTGAAGGTCTACGAAGAGTGAGGAGCGTGCGATGCCATTATGGATTGAGGCGGTGATGTAGTAAAGATGATACCAGTGCTGACCAAAGGGTGTACGTGTAAGAGCAGGAGAAGAACAGGTGATCCCTTGTTTCATCATGTTCCCCGCAAAAAGCACAAGGCTTTGGCTGTCCCCATGCTCTCATACGATGACCGGTAGTTAGCCTGTCTAGAACTGCCAACCAACAAATGAAAGAGTAATGGGGTATAGCTTGTGAAAACCAAATAATAGATGTCCAAGGTTTTTGAGGATTAGAGGGACAAATCTGTTTCCATGTCGCTTGAGCGTTGAACTCGGGTTTGTAGATACTCCCGCCATAATGCCACAGATAGCTGTCCGGACCCAGGTTGGGTGACGGTAAGGGTTGCTGATTGATGACATCAAGAACAGACCCTAAGGTAAGCCTCTGAGATATCCTCACCCGCCATCTTGAGTTGTGCACCGCTTGGGCGACAGTTGCATGCGTTGTGATTCCAAATTGGCGAATACCACGATCACCTATAATTTCTAGCAAAGGACCAAAGGGCAACCAATTATCAAACCAAAAAGAAGTATGAGAATCGTTACCAATTTTGGATTTTAAGAACGTTGCGGCTAAGGGGCGGAGCTTGAGCAGTTTGCACCAAATCCAGGATTCGGCTGAAGTGGAAGGAATGTCCCAGAAATTTGAGTGCTTGAGAAGGTATCGGCGTGTCCATGCAGTCCAAAGTAATGTGGTATTGGTATGAAGCCTCCATATGAACGAAAGAGAATATACAGTGGATGTATCCTCAAAGCGCCGAATGCCTAGACCACCCTGCGATTGCGATTTAGGAAAACTGAGATCAGACCAACTGACCTTGGCAGAGCCCGAAGATGTAGTTGAACCTGTCCATAAGAAGCTACAGCATAGACTCGTAAGGAAACCATAGATAAAAAAGACTGCACCGCTGTGACGAAATCACCACCTACAATCGCCCATGAGGCTTTGAAAAATTCAGCTGTGTAACCATCAGAACCCGACTCTTTGTTAGAAGGCATTGAGAATAGTGTATCATGGATTTCCTGGGCTGATATGGGCTTGGTCAAGTGTGTACCTGCATCCAAAGGACAACGGTAAGTAAGGAGTGTTTCAAGATATGATAAAGCTAAGGGAGTGATGGGGTCAGCAATTTGAAGTAAGGTCTAGAAATGGCGGACTGCCTCGCCCTTTATCTATGTTATATCCATCGTGGTTTCACCCGAAGGTAGAACTAGGCGAAGAATTCAATGTCGACTCACGCGAGAGGAAGCTACACGGTGAAAGAAACTCGTATTGTAGTCGCCATGTCTTAACCAAATGAATCTTGACTGATGCTTATACATGCGTTCCTCGGCTCCTGCCAAAAAACTCCACTCCCGAGAGGCGTTGGATTCTGTGACGCCCCATCCCGGACACTAAGTCCGGAACGGCCATCACACGCCGAATCACTAAGTGATTCCAGCCAGACCAGTTCCTTTTAATTCCTTAGCCATTTTTCTAGTTCATATTCATATGAGGTTCGATTCATTTTTAAGCCTTTTAGTGTTAGAGTTTAAACAATGCGGAAGAAACTTAGATAAAACGGGATTTTTATTAATAATACTTAAGTTTCGTTAGAACTTGAGAGTTTTTCTCTATAGGCTATTACAAGTTCAATAATAACGATCCTAACATCAATCCCGAGTCGATCACCACCCTTCTTGCGGCCATGAAGCCTCATGCTAAGCCAAATCATTTCCGCGATCCCCTATACTACCCGAAAGCCACAAAACGGTTAAGTAATCCAACAGGTTACTTAGTGCGTTGTTTATGCTTTCTGTCCAATCTATATGCACGTTTTAACCCTTTAATTCCTATCAATTCTTAATTTAAGTTTCTGTTTACTATGTTCGGAATTCGTCCATGATTCCCTCATTTCGGTCTGGCTTGGATCGGATTTCCAGATCTCCCCAAGCCATGTTCTGAACAATTCAGGACCTAGGCTAGAATCCGCAACATTTAAGCGGTTACGTGATTTTTCCCTTAAGGCATAGCCGGACTAATCTTGACTCTGGCGAATCACCGCAGTTCAAGCTAATCAATCCCGCTTATGGGCTTAAGTATCGGATAACGCGAATAAGGACAAGGCATAAGTTCGATTCGGATTCAAGCCATTTCACCGGCACTTTCCCTTCCGAACCTAGCCTAAGAATTTTACGAAGACTGGTTTACCAGATTGATCTTCAAAACTTTCCCAACTTCGGGTCGGATCACTCAACTTCCAAGCCCAATGATCGGATTTCCTTCCCTTCAATGTCTTCAAGTTTTTCTCAAAGTTCTTCTGAATTTTTCTGTCTAAGTGCGGTGCGAAAAATGATCCCTTGGGCGCTCTATTTATAGAGTTGGCCCGTAACCGCTTTAAACTGCCAAGCCAACTCGTTCCCCTTCGAACAGGCACGTTTGGCTGAACTGGTGCGAGTGGAGCATAACCTCCCAACCGTCCAGCTCGGCCCAATGGTCCAGCTAGTGTCCAGTTCACTTAGCTGGCTTAGTTGGCTGACACTTAGCTCGAGATGACTGAGCTGACTTGAGCTTGGCCCGAGCTGACCTAAGCTAAATCCAGCTAGCTTAGCTACCTTAGCTCGATCCTTCAGTTTATCCCAGCTGGTTCCGAGCCCTTGAGCTTCCCAACGACTTGGCCCAAACCTTTCCATCTTTTTACTTAGTCTTTCGGACCTTCTGAGTCTAATGGCTAAGTTCCCATTAGGATTCCCCCTTTGTCCGCATTCCCTTGAAAGGAACTAAGTCCCTTCGTCCCACTTCCCATAGCCAAGTTTTGGATCCTACTTGGCCATGGTTCGTCCCGCGAACTAATGAAGTTCGGGTACGTGACAAGTCTCCCCCCCCCCTTGAAATGGATTCGCCCTCGAATCCGATTCAAGTCTTTGACACTTGTCCGCTTCCTTGAACAGACTTGGGAACTCAGCTCGCATCTTGGCCTCTGTTTTCCATGTTTTCTCTTGATTCCCATCGCATTCCCAAAATATATGGACCATCTTTATATTTTTCCTTCTTGTCGCTTTATCCATTCGATCTATGATCCGAACTGGAATAGCTTCGATGGACAAGTTTTCCTTTAGGTTGGCTGGGTGTTCGACAATTACTTCGTCCGGATCCCTTAAGCATTTTTGGATTTGGGATACATGGAACACATTATGAAATGCTTCCGTTTCTGGTGGCAAGTCCAACTTGTATGCAACTGCCCCAACTCTTTCTATAACTTGGTAAAGACCCATGTACCTTGGGTTTAACTTTCCATGTTTCGAAGTTCTAGCTCTTCCGTTAAACGAATGGTTTTAAGGTAGACTAAGTCTCCAACTTTGAATTGTATATCCTTTCTACGCCTATAGGCATAGTTTTTATGCCGGTCTTGGGCTTCTTTCGTTTTAAGCCGCAAGAATTTGATCTTCTTGGTTGTTTCCCCAACTATCTTCGGGCCAATCTTGCTTCTTTCACCCACTTGTATCCAACACAAGGGTGTTTTGCATGGCCGCCCATACTAGCTTGAAAGCTATTATTGTATGAGAATTCGACCAAGGGAAGATGCTTTTCCCATGATCCGTCCCATTCTAGCACACATGCTCGCAGCATGTCTTCTAAAGTCTGGATGGTTAGTTCAGACTGGCCATCTGTCTGCGGATGGTAAGTCGTGCTTGTATTCACCCTTGTTCCTAAGGCTTTTTGGAAAGCCTTCCAGAAGTGTGATGTGAACCGTGAATCCTGATCTGAGACTATGCATGATGGTACACCATGCAGTCTAATGATCTCCTCGATATACTTGCCCGCTATGTGTTCAACTCCATCCATTTTCTTTATGGGAATGAAGTGGGCAGACTGTGTAAGTCTATCGACAACGACCCACATCACATCCCTCTTTGTTCTGGTCATGGGCAGCCCAGTCACGAAGTCCATTGCCACATTATCTCATTTCCATTCCGGAATGGGAAGGTTTTGCAACAGCCCACTCGGTACTTGGTTTTCCGCCTTAACCAGGTGGCAAGTTGGACACTTGGCAACCCATCTTGCTATGTCCCTTTTCATTTCCACCCAATGATAGTACCACTTTAGATCACGATACATCTTGTTTAGCCCCAGGTGGATCAAAATTTTCGATTAGTGAGCTTCCCTTAGGAATTCTTCCTTAAGCTCCTTAGCATCCGGATCTAAAACTTGGCCATGGGCCATAATCGTCCCATTGCTCGATGTTTCATATTCCATCTGTTCATTCTTGGCCATCGTTTTCAGGTTTTCATCTTGAGTCTAAGCCATTCGGATCCTTGTGAGTAAGTCCGCCAGATTTACCGCGTCCAAACCCAAAGGCTCCTGATTTTCGGACAAGGCATTCAGCCTTAATGTCCTGATCATGCATCCCAATTCCGCTATCTCCTTTCTGGCGTCCACGTCAGCCCGTCTTCTGCTCAACGCATCGGCCACTTGATTCGCCTTTCCAGGATGATAAGCGATATCAACATCATAATCCGCTACTAGTTCTATCCACCGTCTTTGCCTTAAATTCAGTTTGGGCTTGGTGAAGATGTACTTTAAGCTCTTATGATCGGTGTATATTTGCACCTTGGCTCCATAAAAGTATGACCGCCAGATCTTAAGTGCAAATACCACAGCCCCCATTTCCAGGTCATGGGTTGGGTAATTCCCTTCATGTTTCTGCAATTGCCTTGATGCATAGGCAATCATTTTTTTCCCTTGCATCAGAACGCATCCTAACCCGGTTATTGATGCATCTGTGTATATCACATAAGGCACATCTGGTTCTGGAAAGGCCAAAACCGTTGCAGTTGTGAGCCTTTTCTTCAGTTTTGCGAAGCTCCCTTCACATTTCTCCGCCCATTTGAATTCCACGTTCTTCCCTGTTAATTGTGTTAAGGGTTGGGCCAGACTTGCGAATCCTTTCACAAACTTGCGGTAATATCCTGCAAGCCTGAGGAAACTTCTTATTTCCGTTGCATTCTTCGGTCTTGGCCTTTCCTTGATGGCTCTTATTTTCTCTAGATCAACCATCACGCCCATATCCGAGATAATGTGTCCAAGGAACCCAATGCTTCTTTTCCAAAAGCTACATTTGCTTAGCTTTGCAAAGAGTTGGTGTTCCCTTAGCCATTTGAACATCATCCTCAAATGCTCTTGGTGCTTTTCCCAATATTTTGAGTAGACGAGTATGTCATCAATGAAGATTATGACACACTCGTCTAAGCGATCCCGGAACAGTCCATTCATCATCTTCATGAAGGATGCCGGTGCATTGGTCAATCCGAAAGGCATTACCACAAACATGTAGTGGCCATACCTTGTCCGGAATGCCATCTTCCTTATATATGCTGGATCAATTGGAATCTGGTGATATCCAGACGCCAAGTCAATTTTGGAGAACCACGTTGCTCCCTTCAATTGATCCAGAAACTCATCTATCTGGGGTAATGGGTACTTATTCTTTACAGTCACCCTATTTAGCCCGCGATAGTTGATGCAAAGCCTCATGCTTTCATCCTTCTTTTTCACAAACAGCACCGGCGCACCCCAAGGTGAACTGCTCGGCCTGATGTATCCCTTATCCAGCAACTCCTCTAGTTGCTTCTTTAACTCAGCCATCTCGGTTGGTGCCATTCTATAAGGTTCCTTTGAGATTAGATGTGTTCCCGGTTCCAGCTCTATAGTGAACGGGTCCGACATATCTGGTGGTAGCCCAGTCAAGGTTTGGAACACATCTTCAAACTCGTTCACAACCAGTATATCCTTAATCTCAGCATCCGGCCCAACTTCACTCACAATGATAGTGGCTAGGTATACCTCGCATCCTTTTTCCAGCATCCTCTCTGCTTGGATTGCTGAAACCACTAGGCTTCCCGAGGTAGGCCAGATTCCCTGGAATTCGAGGTTTCCCTTCTCTATTCCAAATGGCACCCGTTCTCGATAACAGTCTATGTTTGCTCTATACTTGGCAAGCCAATCCATTCCCAAGATCACCTCGTGATTCTCGAGTTGAACAATGACTAAGTCTGCCGACATTTCCACGTTACCTATCTTAACGGGAATTTCACGGACCATTCCTTGTGTGAGCATGGTCTGACCATCAGCGGCTCTCACTTCCACATTCAATCCGGATGTTTCCTTCACAAACATCCATTTCCCAATCATTTCCGGGCTCACAAAACTATGTGTTGCCCCGGAATCAAACAAGGTGTGCGTTTCTACACCATCTATCACTAAGGTCCCTACACATTCATCCCCAGAATGCTAAGTCCCTTCCCAATTCATTCATGCCAATGATGCAAATGCAGAATTTTATAGAGTATTCGGAAAGGTGGACACGTACCAGTGATTGCGTTGAAGTTTGCATCATCGTCCTTTTCATTTGATAGTTCGTAGACCCACGGTCCACCAGTCTGTTGTCTTTTGGCTTGCGGATGCAGCTCATTATTGTCGCGGCCTCCTTTCTGTCCTACATGCCTTTCGGCTGACAACTTAGGGCATTCCCTTTCGAAATGTCCCGTCTTGCCGCAATGGTAACAAGTCTTAGGATTCACCCCACTTGTTCCACCTTGGCCCTAATCCATCCGTGGACAGTTTTGGATCCCGTGATCTTTAATTCCGCATCGAAGGCATGCACCAGTTGCCTTCCAGCATTCACCCATGTGCCTACGACCACATGTCTTGTACTCCACATTCCTCGCAACAGTCTTGCAATCATCACCAGCTTCATAGTTCCGTTTACGGTTCCCACCCTTGTTAGCCTGCTTGGATGGCTGAGTCCATGAACGGTACAAAGCATATTCCTCTTCCAAGGTTGCCTCTATCATTGCCGCCCTTTCCACCAGTTTCGAAATGGAACTAAAGGTCTGGACCGAGCAGTGTACACGGATCTTGACCTTTAACCTGCGGCAGAACCGGCGGAGTTGAGCATGCTCATCCTCAAGCTCCCTTCCCACATATCGCCTTAAGAGATTAAATTCTTCATCATACTCTTGGACAGTTCTTCGACCTTGCACCAAATCTAGGAAGGCGCATTCAAATCTATCCCATGCCTCTGATGGGAAAAACTTTTTGTTGAACTCCCAGTGTGGATCTATTCACCCTTGTGTTTTTCAACCGAAAGCCACCAGTTGTGCGCATCACCTTCCAGGAAATGGATTGCAATGTCCTTCCTGTAATCTTTCGGGCAGCGTGTGGAACTAAAGTTCCTAGCCAGACAGCTTCTCCACTGATCCGCTTCTATCGGATCTGAACTTCCCGTGAAGTGCTTAGTTCCGAGCCTCGAGATATTCTCTATAACGCTCAAGTAGTCCACCTTCTTTGGTGCAACTCTTGGCGGGGGAGGCAAGGTCTCCACCACTGCACGGTTCACTACATTCGGCCCATCAGTTAGGGGCTGAGCCGTAAGGATTGTAGCAGATCCTTCATCCGCAACACGCGTTTGTACCAGCTTCTGAATATCTTTCATCCTTGCCATGATGGCTTTCCACATCATGGCTTGGTTTGGGACCGCAACAAAGTCTGCTTCTTTGTTTGCGTCCTTCTCATTCACATCCGCATCATCCTCCTTCCCAGCATTGGAGGATTCCCCAACTTTTTCCACATACCCATCATGAGATGGGGTCGGGTTCACGATCCTGGTTTCACCATGGATCGGCACATTGTTTACCCGCGGTTGCACTGTTCCTGCACCGAACCCTTGCGCAGATGTGCCTCCCAATTCATTAGCTCCAACCACAGGTCCGGTTGGGGTCTTGTTCACTTTATTCCTAGTTTCTTTTCCACCAACCATAGGTCCGGTTGGAGTATTGTTCCCAGCATCTATTGCATCCGCGTTCGTATCAACATCATGCTGCTTATCTTTCTTTTTCTTTCCAGACTTGTCGCTTTTACCCATCTACAAGATCAAACAGTCACACAAACACGTGTAATCTTTAGTAAGGACTTACCGACTTACCAGCATGAGTCTTTCACGGCCGAAGAGTGGTGATTTCCCCTCATAACCCACACACTAGTCTAAGGATCTAGCATGCTCAGCTACCAACTTGTGATGCCCCATTCCGGACACTAAGTCCGGAACGGACATCACACGCCGAATCACTAAGTGATTCCGGCCAGACCAGTTCCTTTTAATGCCTTAGCCGTTTTTCTAGTTCATTATCATATGAGGTTCGATTCATTTTTAAGCCTTAAAGTGTTAGAGTTTAAACAATGCGGAATCAAATTTGATAAAACGGGATTTTTATTAATAATACTTAAGATTCGTTACAACTTGAGAGTTTTGCTCTATAGGCTATTACAAGTTTAATAATAACGATCCTAACATAAATCCTGAGTCGATCACCACCCTTATGGTGGCCAGGAAGCCTCATGCTAAGCCAAATCCTTCCTGCGATCCCCTTTACTACCTGAAAGCCACAAAACGGTTAAGTAATCCAACAGGTTACTTAGTGCGTTGTTTATGCTTTCTGTCCAATCTATATGCACGTTTTAACACTTTAATTCCCATTAATTCTTAAGTTAAGTTTCAGTTTACTTCCCTCATTTCGGTCTGGCTTGTATCGGATTTCCCAATCTCCCCAAGGCATGTTCTGAACAATTCAGGACTTAGGCTAGAATCCGCAACATTTAAGCGGTTAGGTATTTTTCCCTTAAGGCATAGTCGGACTGATCTTGATTCCGGCGAATCACCGCAGTTCAAGCCAATCAATCCCGATTATGGGCTTAAGTATCGGATAACGCGAATAAGGACAAGGCATAAGTCCGGTTCGGATTCAAGCCATTTCACCAGCACTTTCCCTTCCGAACCTAGCCTAAGAGTTTTACGCACCTTTGCTTTCGAAGACCGGTTTGCCAGACTGATCTTCAAAACATTCCCAACATCGGCTCGGATCACTCAACTTCCAAGCCCAGCGATCGGATTTCCTTCCTTTCAATATCTCTTCGAGCCTTTCTCAAAGTTCTTCTGAATTTTTCTGTCTAAGTGTGGTGCAAAAAATGAGCCCTTGGGTGCTCTATTTATAGAGTTGGCCCGTAATCGCTTTAAATTGCCAAGCTAACTCGCGCCCCTTCGAACAGGCACGTTTGGCCGAACTGGTGCGAGTTGAGCATAACCGCCCAACCGCCCAACCGTCCAGCTCGGCCCAATTGCCAAGCTAGTGTCCAGTTCACTTAGCTGGCTTAGTTGGCCGACACTTAGCTCGAGCTGACTGAGCTGACCTGAGCTTGGCCCGAGCTGACCTGAGCTGAATACAGCTGGCTCAGCTACCTTAGCTCGATCCTTCAATTTGTCCCAGCTGGTTCCAAGCCTTTGAGCTTCCCAACGACTTGTCCCAAACCTTTCCATCTTTATACTTAGCCTTTCGGACCTTCTGAGTCTAATGGCTAAGTTCCCATTAGGATTCCCCCTTTGTCCGCATTCCCTTGAAAGGAACTAAGTCCCTTCGTCCCATTTCACATAGCCAAGTTGCGGATCCTACTTGGCCATGTTCGTCCCGCGAACTAGTGAAGTTCGGGGACGTGACAGCTTTTGTTTGGATAGTTATGGGATTAGTTTACTATTACATATATTTTTTTAATTTTTTGTTAAAATATTTTTTGTAAACTAAATACTCAAGAATTATGAAATAAGTTTATCAAAATTTGAATATTGAAACATATTTTATTTTTTAAAATTTAGTTTTGTTTATTAATTATATGTATAATTTTTTTTATTAAAAATATTTTATTTTAAATATATTATCGAACAATTAATCATAAGTACATTAACTCATATATTTTAATTACAGTTAACAAAAAATATTAGAAACATAATATTTAAAAAATTTATACCATTTTAAAAATTTTAAAGTAAAAACGAAATTGTTATTTAATTAGTAAATATTTTCTTAGTTGATATTTTTGAATATTTTTTATACCCAAAAGAATAAAGATTTCCTAAAACATTAACTAAGATCTCACAAAAAGTTTTGTATATGGCATATTCTAAATCTTAAAATACTCGAAAAACAATATATAGGGTGTAGGGTATTAAGGCTTAATGCATTCTTATATGATTTTTTGTTTTTTATTGCTTTTTTACGTTGTGATCTTATTATGTGATAGCTAACTTTAAATGTGATCCTTAACATATACTTTTTGACATAACCTTTTTCTCTCTCTTGTATTAGAACTTATGTATTCTCCTACTTATCCAACTAACAAAATTTGAAACCTAGAGCATCAACTGTTATTAATGGAGATATGAAACGGATTACACCATAATAAAAGAATGGAAGTAAGATTTTAAGTTTCTTTTTTCTTTCTGATTTCCAAGAATGAAAAGCACGATGGAATATTACATATTCGCAACATAGGCAAAATATACCCGTTGGAATTCCCGCCAACAATTAAACACAACCACCACTTTGTCTCACTAACTTGCAACGAAGATAGAGAAAGAAAAACGAAGAGGTGGAGGAATGAGTAATTTAGATTATCCAGGAAGATACACTCTTAAAAATACTACACACTATGATATTAACTCCATACACATTACTTAGTTCTAAACAACCACACAAACAAATGAGCACCTAGTATACACGACAAAACAAGTTTCCTGATCGAGGTACTCCAGCCTATTCTGGACACTACGACGTTTTACAGTTTCACAACTGTTAGCGACTTCGGCCTCAGAAGGCGTTACACATCCCTTCCCTATGCATGCTCGTCGGTCTTCGCCAGCCAACTCCTGGCTCATATACAACCTTGGTTGTTTCCTCAGAGGCATCACACCAAGGAAACTAACTTAATAACAAGGCCCAACTTTCACACGATGCTCCAGCACAAACTCGTCGCACCACCTTAGAACAACACCACTGTTGCGGTTTCACTCCGCCTCAGATGCCTTTGTATCACATGAACACCTCTACATCTCTCTATAGTACAATGGTGCCACAGTTTAACCAAACTGTTACTGGTGGCCGACCCTACAACTTGGCTTATATAACTAGATTCTAACACGTACTCAATTCATCAGTTTCTTACATTCATTATTCTTGCGTGATTCTCAAACAATGCCATATTACCCTATTGTAATTACTTCAGACCCTATATGTTAGACCATCACAAACAGAGCTTCACATAATCTTAGACTAACTAGAAATCATGCAACTCACAGAATAACTTCCCATTTATGGGTATATTAATATTATGAAAATATAGTTTTTATTCCTAGATAACCGTACTTATTAAGTCCTAAACAGTCTACGAAAGAAAAAAACATCACAATAGCAGCAAAGACAGGAATATGTCCTCACATTGGCCTTAGTTGTAGACAAGCTTTATGATTGGACGAAGATATGAAATTAACAACATGGATCATCTAGATTAGGGCTGGGCAAAAAAAACCGGAACCGAAGAACCGGACTGAAGAACCAAAAAAAATGGTTCCGGTTCCACCCAAAAGTACCCGATGATTCCTGAGATAAAGAACAATGGGTATCGGGTAGGAACCGGAACCAGAACCGTACCGAGAACCGAATACCCAAAACATATATATATATATATATATATATATATA
>OVBE01008785.1:0-16760 GCA_900406425.1 Iberis pinnata | reverse complement strand
TATATATATATATATATATTATGGGCTCTTTTGGTCACAAGACAAATTTTTTTAAAAACTAATTGGATCATAATCTATAGTTTATGTGGCTTATGCCATAGATCAAATCTGATTCCATTATAGTTTTAAGATACAATTAGTAGTCTTCGGGTAATGAAAATTTTACCATCCCCAGATTTATTACTACTCTGGTATGGTTTGATCATTATATTAATAATTTTTCTCATATGGATTCTTTAAAATTTTTTTATTTTATTAGAATAAAGTATAACATTACAACAACAAAAACTCTCATCACTTAACATTTTCTTTTAATTTGCTAAACTAATAAAAAAAAAAATTAAAACCACTTTCTTGTTCGAAGAAGAGGTTAGTTTGAGTTGTCATTTTAGATTTAGGTTGGCTCCATATTTGCATTAGTCAATTATATTAAATTCTTCACACTCATTTTAATTTAAAACCATATAATAAATTCTATAAATATACTGATTCAGTCTTGTTTGATTGTTTTAAGCTTCTTTAATCACACTTGTTTATATAATTTTATAACTACATAGCTTGTTTGATTAAATAGTTTCTTGTTCTTTATAATTTTGAATATTACATTTAACTAAATATATTTAATTAGCCTAAATTTTGTAAGAGTTGTATAATCAAATGATTATATACTAACTAGCTTAGAACTCCATTGATCTAGTGAACCTTGTAATTTTTTTTTTCAAACCATAAAAAGGAATATCTATTTTTTCATTATAGTACTAAATAATGTATGATTTATAAATAAAAGACATTTATTTATAAAAAAACTGTACATTTTTATATAATTTTATATTTGCGATGTTAAAAAAACATAATTTTATATAAAAATTTAATCTTAGGTTTGTGGAAAGCTAAGTATTACACAATACCCTTATTAATTAAGTTTAAACTATTGGACCGATTTATTATACTAATTAAAAAAAAACGATTTCAATCGGATTTGAGCAAGTAGATACATCTTTTTATTATGTATCTTGTGACAATGTATAAGCTAAAATCAGAAAAAGAGGGAAAAAAATTACGCTACCAATGAGAACTGTTGATGCGTGTTTCATTTTATTGATTTGGTCCATTCTTTAAGATCTAAACAGCTAAATCATCAAAATACACATGATTATGTTCTAAGTAACCTTCAAAAAACGCAAAGATTTTTAAAAAAGCATGAACCATCCTCTTATGAATCTTTACGAGCTTTCAAAGATCTAATAAAGGCATTACAAACAATGGCTATATTGATCCTTACCAGAAACACCCTTAAAGCAAAAAACTGTTAAACCTCACGAACCGGATATGTAAGTGTACCGTGACTGAGCTCCCACCAAAAGCTCCACAAATTTCTCTTCACATTTCCACAACAAAGATAGATGACCAAATAAAAAAAAGTCAGTATTAAGCAAGAAAACACTATACAAGATCATAGTGAATGAAATAAAATCTTTAAAGTAAACCTGTGAGGAAACCAATCAATGGAACTGGTTCCAGTGTCTTTTGAGAGCTTTCTAGCTTGTGCCTGTAATTGCAAGACAAGAGCCATGAGAAAGCCAAAGAACTGAACACAAGAGCCATGAGGAAAGAAACCAATTCTACTTCATTTTACCGAACCAAAATCTGAATTTAGCTTAAGTGACACAAAATACTCACCTTGTGTATTTGCTGAAGAATGGATCTCTCATGAGGTACAATGCCCATAGCAACTTCCGTCTCCTTAGCTAAATCGAAAACAAAGGACTCTTCAGTTAAACTGTTTCAACATTATTACAATCGAGGTCATAGATATCACTAACCTCGTCCCTTTCAGGTTGAGAGAGATGAATTTGTTTGTTCTTCTCTCCCCAATACTTTAAATTCGCAAGAATTCCCATTGCGAGTGTGTCCACAGAAAGCGATATAGCCCAAGGAAACCAAGACCGGATTCCATATCTTTTGATGAAAAGGACGTAAATGAGCGGCCTTGTTATGAAAAGAACCTCACCAATTACATACAATGCTCCATTAACACCTTTCTCAGATAATAGCTCAGAGAGAGTTGTTCGCTTCTCCTTGATCATCACGGGCGGCTCAATAACTGCTTGCTGATGTTGAATCCTTCGAAACGAACCTGGAGTATAAGATGTAGTTGTTGTTGTTGTTGTTCTTGTTCTTGCATTCTGACCAAATGAATTTAAAGCTGACATTGCTCGTCCTTCCAAGTTCCACGGATTATGATGATTTTGGTTTCCAAAACTATTCGGTCCATGATTCATATCTCCATTCTGCAACTCTGATTGGTTAGGGTCTTTTTCATCATTAGGTGTTTCCCCTCCTTGAAGAAGCATCTTATATCCACTGTTTCTAAACAAGGCTAACCTAACTATAACCCTGAAAATGCACATTTTTTTCGGATATCAACATGCAAACTAAGTATGTTATATGCTGTATAGATCAGAAGAAAGCAACTTACTTCATAGCTTCAGTGAAAATAATGTAGTTCCATTTTTTGTCACCATAAAAATGTTCAGCTGCTACTTCCACAACGGTTTCCAAGTCCTTTAAGATGGCAATGAGTAGCGGATAAGAAATGGATGGATCAGTCCCAGAAGATCCACCATGACCACGGGTTATTGGACCATTTTCAATTATGTGTTCATTGATAGTTGTGAATATTCCCAGAAAAGCCGTTACTGCAGAGTAAGATTATAGAAACTAACATCACAAAAGAGATACAAAAAGAAACATTCTTTTAACTATATCCACTGTCAAGTTAGGGATTTATCAAAGGCTTAGGATACTGTACATGTGAGGAACAAGTAAATATGCGATTTGAGAACCGAGAAAACTAATGTAAGACAATTATAATACTAATTCCTTTTCCTAGAAGACACTTAAGGAGCTAAACAGAGAGAAAATGAATAGGTTTCTCTAAGATTGAAAAGCAGTAAAAATGTTACCAAAGTTTCACAAAACCTGCTTCTGGTCCAATCTCTGAAGCAGAAAACTTCTCAGGAAGCAGCCATGTCAATCCCTGTAACCAAAACAATCAAACTCAATATACCAGTAAGATCAAAGCTTTGATCCTGATCCTATACTATAGCTAATCAACTTTCTTTAAACCCGATAAAGAAACGTTTCGATCTCAAACTGCACCCTCTACTCTCCAAGCAAAGATTTAAATCAATTTAGCCATGGAACTTTGAAATTGACACAAGCGAAAAAAACAGAAAGAAACCCCAATCGATATAGAATCAAAACATCAAACTCAGACGATTTACAGAGATTAAGCAGAAGCATAATTAGTCTTACGTTGGCAAGGGATCCTAAGGAATGTACATACTCTCTATTTCTCCAAACCCATTGTCTATAAGCTTCCATGGAGCTTCAGAAACAAGAAAATTCAAGATTCTTTTTGTGTGTGGAAACGAATAAATATGAAATTCGGAATTAAGAAAGTTCAATTTCACGTTAATTCTCTGCTTATTTTGCCTGTTGGGGAATGGGGGAGATATTAGGCATCATCTATTTTGTACTCAAAACTGGGATCCAATCTTATCCGTTGATATGAACATTTGTAGGATTAACGGTTACGATTCGATGAGTCATTTTTAACGTGTGCGTTGCTTAGTATCATTCATAGGGAAAAGTAATACGCCTTATCTAGTGTGATGAGGCCCAATCTAAAAGCCCAACATATTTATATACAAAACGATGTCGAATTAAAGATTTGTGACACATTCAACGTGTTCTTGCGTAGTAACGACGAAGCCGAAATACGAAAAACCCTAGAAGAGCTGTACTTGATTCTCTGCAAACATCAACCAAAATGCAATTAACTCTTGAATTTGGGTACGATTGTCGATTTATCTTTCAATTTTTTTCTGAATTTCGAATTCTCGGTGAATTTTGCTTCTTTGATAAGTCGGGAACTTCAGGAAAGTATGTGTGACGCTTCATGTTAGTTCTGAATTTGGATTTTATACCTTTAAAATTCGATAGTGGATAGTGGATACTAAACACGGTTGATTTGGTGTTTTTTGAGCTTCTATGTAATGCTGAAACTGAAGATATAGAATGATTATGTGGTTTTGTACATCTTGTTCACTGATTGATTTTAGAACGGTAAAACATTGAATTCTTATGTAGGGGTGGTTTAGAGCTACTCTGTGATTCTGAAAAGATCCATAAAGTAAACGTTGATTTGCCTAATGGAGCAGATGATGTAAGCTTGAATTCTTAAGTTTTGGATCAATATGACTGTGTAAAGCTCGAATTTTTATACTCATTTCAATTGTTCCTCTCTAAATCAGTTAACAATGAAGCATTTGCTTTCTTGGGTTCGTACAAATCTGATAAAAGAGAGGCCTGAAATGTTCATGAAAGGAGATACTGTGTAAGTATGCTTTTCTTTTCTATTCTTTTCTTCTATAATCAGACCAATAAAGCTTAACTGAGAGAATCAATTGGTGGTGTTTGCTTGTAGGAGACCTGGTGTTCTTGTGTTAGTGAATGATTGCGATTGGGAGCTAAGTGGTCAGCTTGATACAACAATCGAAGACAAAGATGTTATAGTTTTCATTTCGACCTTGCATGGTGGATAAAGAACAGAGAGCCAAGGAGATGATGATTGCCTCTTTTACATCTTTGTCAACTAGAGAGCTTTTTATGTTTGTAATCTCTTCAACTACAAAACCTAATGTATTTATTTACTTGAAGATTTGATAGTCTTCTTAGTAGATTTGTCTTATTAAAAAACTTTCTTCACGTACTTATACTTTTACGCTAAAAGGATGTTTTTTGTGAGCAAATGTATTTACAATTTGTTGGAAATCTAGTTCTATTACACATGATAAGTTTTATATTTAACTAGGTGAAGACTCCGCGGGTTTATATTTTTGTATAGTTTGTTATAGGATATTTTGTTAATAGTGTGTTTTTGTAAATAGAGTATTGATATATTTTAAGAGATGGTAAATTTGTAAATAATTGTTCGAATTAATGAATAATATCCAATTTAACAAAAATTATCAAACAATATTTATTTTAAAGCGAGTAAACTTAAGTTTGCACGGAGAATTGACAAATACAAAATCTATAAGTTGTTGTATCTATATGAATTGCAATGGTAAACATAAGATTTTCTTTGGTGTTTGTAGTTCTTTTTTCTTCATTGCTATAATATGGTTGATCCACATAATTGTAGCTATAACAACCTTCCACTGTTCAATATAAGCATGAACCCATAAAGTGATGAAGTATTTGTTTATCTTATTTTCTTCTGGTTTGAAGTTCCTTATTGCCTATTGGTTTTATTATGACTTTTGTTGGTTTTTTCGTGAGAGTAATGATTGGTCTCTTTTTGTTCGATTGAACTTTTTTAAATGTAATTATTATTCTTTGATCATTGTTTGTCCTAGTCTTTTTGTTCTTATTTTATTTTTTATTGTTAGTTTATCTTGTTGAATGTAATTATTTGTGTGTCATCGTATGTTACATTTTTTGTTGCCTTTGTTGGAAATCTCTTTGTAAACGACGTTTCACATGCTTGGATTTAAAGATACAGTGTTAAGCTCGCTCCAAACATGTACTCTTTTTTTTATGTAACTCTTGATAGAGCAACATATAGTTGTTCATGACTGAAAACCAGTTTTGGAAGATAAATCCCAACATTCTCTAGGTTGTGTCTTTGGCTTTTGTTGATGGCCATAGCGTAACATACTTTTATTGGGTATTGACGCCTTGTCATTTTATAAGATCAATTCGTATCTGCGGTTGTTAGATTGATCCTTGGTATCAAAAATTTCTTGCTTGCACTTAAGCCTAACAATACCTCAACTTCAAGTACTCTCTCACCTAGTCGGGTAATGATCAATCTTGTTCTGTTGCACAAACATTTTTTTGGTTGATTTTTCTTAGGAGAAGTATTGGAGTGTTTAAATTTAAGAGAAGTCTGTGATTTGGTAGTCCACAATACTTTAGAGCGTTCAAATACTCTGTTGTGTATAAGAGGTTGACACCATTGGCATCTTTATCGTCACTTGTTGTGTTGTCTACACTTAAATACTCTCTGAGGTCTCTCTTTACTTTAGTTTAAATAAACTCATTTAACTCGTCAAATGTTTCATTTCTTGGAGTCAGGATAGCGCATACCTTTAATTAACCCCGATCTTTATAGAGATTCTCAAAATCTAGAAAAGTTGCCTTTTATATCTCTTCCATTGAGCTTTGTCCTTTTTCTAACATCAGCTTTTTATCGATCTGGATATTTTGGTGTTCTAAAGATTCTTCATTTGAAGAATTAATAGTTTTCGTTTCTCCGTTCCTTACTTTCAAAATCCAGTTTGCAAACTCTATCTCTTGTGGACCTACTCTCATGTTTTTCTTGAGATCTAATCTTTCGCATTTTCCCATAAATAAGATCTATTGATTGTTGTCGAAACTATATCTTGCCTACTCCCTTGTGTAATGACATGCAATATTTTTCTAATATCTCCTCATAGAAAAATGGTAGTACCACCAAAAGTTTGTTCCATTGCTTTAGGGTTGGTACTACTCATGAGATCTCTTAGGGTACGATCTAATGCCTCGAACGGGTGACAATGTGCCATTGGTGCTTCGTCCCATATTATTAAATATTATTCTATAAGCAGCTCTGCAAGCATTGATTTGGTGTGATTTCACACATAGAATGCTGGTGGAGATCACTCGAAATCTTGAATGAGATGTTCTTCCTCCTGGTAAGAGTGTTGCTGCAATTCCTGAAGATGCAACTGGAATGACCAGTCTTCATTCGGAACGTAATTTGGAGATTATTATTTTACAAACATATGTTTTTCTAGTTCCTCCTGGACCATAGATGAAGAACAATTTCCCTTTGCAATTGTCGATGGAGTCCATCACTGCTTTGTAAACATTATTTTGCTATTCGTTGAGGTTTCAATTGCTTACGAATGCACTTCGTTCTCATAAGCTACATTGTAACTTTGTTCTTCTCTTAGCATTAAACTTGTCATGTTTTTCAGAATGTTTGGATATGGCACATGCATTTATGGGAAATCTGTTAGTGACTTGTAATTTTGTAGTAGAAGTTTTTGGATTTCAAGAAATGTGTATTGTTGAACCTCCTCATCTTTTAGTTGCAGTTCTTTGAAGTTGAACCTATTGCGTTGCTTGTATAAAATATCTTCTTCAAGATTTTTTTAACAATTTTCCCACAAATTCAAAGGATGAGTCACTTCATAATATAGCAACAATGTCACAAACAATTCCCTTAACTGGTAAGGATGGTCCCGTTGGGCTGCTTCTTCCATTGCTTCATGCCATTCTTTATTCTCATCTAAAAGACCTAGGGCTTAGGAACTTTCTTTGAATGTTTGGTATGTCTTTCCCCCAATAGTGCAAATGTCTTCATAGCTTATACATCTTTTTTTGTGATTCATCATAACTCCCCCGATGACAAATGTATGTTGACTATTCGGCCGATGGTGAACCCTTGCTTTCTTATTGACCAGAGCCTTTTTTTGTGTTCCAAACAAAAATTGTAGGGAATTCAATGTCAGTTAGTTTTCGGCTTGTGGTATGTTTTCATTTGCTTTCATCCACCCAGTGAGCATCGTATCTCGTTCTATCGTTCTTGATGCAACATTTTTAAGATCTTCTCTTTCTACAGACACCACACTTTGTTGTCCCGGTAGATGAATATGTAGTCTATGGACAGATGGATTCTGATAGCCGATGTCAAAACCAAAAATACGCCATACAACTTTGCATGTTGATAAGTATCGACATTCTTGTTAATTTGAAATCTTTTCGACTTGAAGTACTTGATTTACTTCTCTTTCTTCTCATGATGAGATATTTTGAAAAACTATTGTCGCCTTGTCAACTCCTTTGGTGATATACTTGAATATATATTTTATTGTTTTTGAAGTATTACACCATTACATTTATATGAGCTTTATATCTCTTTAATAAAGTCATATCGTGGGATGACATATCGGTTGTCAAGCTTTGTTTCCTTCTTGATGACAAACTAATCTTCATCATCTCTTATTCTATAAATAATATACCCATTTTTATTGATTGTTGTACTTTCAACAAAAGTTCTTGGGTATTTTTTTGAACAAATTTCATTTTCCATGCATGGGTTTTTTGGGAGATCTGGTCTGCATGGTCCATGCATCATATATTTTTTGACAAGACCAAATCCTTCAGGGTCTTGGATCTTATTTGGAAGCTCTGCTGAGATAATTTGATTAATATCTGCTGGATTTCAGGTTTTTTGCTAGCCATAACATGATATGTGCATTTGGAAGCCCTATTTTCTGGAATTCAATTATGTAGACAATTGAGAAATTGCATTAAAAATATATTTTAATGAATTTAGGTTCCTTTTATTTGAAAGAAACAATATTAATTATTACTTCAGAGTAATGGGCCTAAAAATTCTCTTGTTTTTAAATATAAAAGCAAAATTCATCTAACTTCATCTTAAACACTCTAGAGTTAATGTCCGGCCTGTCATTCGGTGGGTCATTCTCGTATGTCTGCATATGTGCTTTGATTTCTTCTCAGTTTGAGTTTTCTATTATCATGATTTACAAATGCAGATTTTTTCATAGAAACGACATATTGCCATGGCGTCATGATAATTTTTAATGATGTATATTGGTCCCCCTATAAATGATGATGATAAAATTATCTTTTTTCCAAGTGTATTCAAATCAGAGTCTCCTTTACTAATCGCATCACATACTTGTAAAGGCCAGCGCGTAATTTTTTTATTATTTCTTTGAAATTTTAGCCTTTGCTCTTCAATTGTATTGTATGCATCTACCACATACTGATGAAGTAGATATTTTGCTTGGATGACTGTCTTTCCTTCGGTTAAATATGCATAGTACTCCCGGATGGTGACATGTTTTCTGCTTATTGTCCTTTTGTTTTTAGCCACATAAGATATTCCCAAATGAAATCATTTTTTGTCGTATGGAAACAATAACAGATATTGTAGAGCCATGTAATAAGGGTGCATACTACTTGTCCTTTGCAGTTCTGATGTCTTATATTTGACTATGATATCTTGTTCTATTGATGATTCCCCAAAGTCTACAACGACAAGCCCATAGTTTCTTCATAAGCAGGCAAATCATATTGTCTTCCTTTTGTTTTTGGCTAATTATGCGGATGGTGAACTCGTCACTTTTTCCTGATTCGTATTTATATTGTGCTTTCTTAAACTCTTTTGCTAGCCAATTATTTTCGTCTATGATACGAAACAACCTTTCAACGTCTTTTTCTTGTAACTTTTATGACCCATTTTTTGCAAATATAATTTTTATACGGTTATAAATCTCATTTTCCGTATCAAAAACAAATAGTTGGGATCCCGATTCTTGCAACCGTAGCTGAAGTTTGTAACAGCAACGCATGGATCATCCATCCTTGCCGATCAAATGAGGCTCTCGACCTCCATCTTCATCTTACCACTATATCTCTTCCTTTACCTTATCCTTCTCCTGATTTGTTTTCTTGGAAAATGCATGTTATAGCTAATGAAGTCTTCTTAACTAGGCACATGTGGGAAGTAGTGCGGCCAAGAAAACCTCGTGTTTCCTAGAGCTCTTGTACATGGTTCAAAGGGGCTCGACCTAAGCATTCCTTCATCATGTGGTTAGCTTGCCTTTACAAATCTCCCACCAAATCGCATTTTCTCACTTGGGAAATGAATATCTCACCCCTTTGCTGCTTATGTGAACAACATTTGGAAGATCATGATCATCTTTTTCTCTGCTTTGAAAAAGTAAGACTCTTTGGCGCATGGGTACATCACGGCTCGGGTACTGATCGTTCACGTTCCGCACTTAGAATGCCCTTACATTTTGGTTAGATGCTCATGATCAGACTTCTCCTATCCTTCTACGCTGGTTGCTTGCCCATTTAATCATTTACGAGATTTGGATAGAGAGAAACTCTCGTCTTCACTCCTCCTCTACCTCAACAACAACATACATCTTCTCTTCAACTAAAAGAAAATTGAGAGACACTATTCTATCGAGAAGAAAATGATGCAATAAAAGCTTTGTAATGCTGCGATGGCTTCTTAGTGAATAAGCATCTACCTACCACTATTTTATATAAGGCGCTTTTCTGTTTTTCGTTTTTTTGTACCTAGGATCCCTTTCTTATTTTAATAAATTTGTAAGCCTCTACAAACAAGAATCATTTTCATGAAAGTTCACATTTCTACAAAAAAAAAACATATAGTTGATTAAATTTGGGGTCTTGACCTTCAATGGGTAACATTGATCTCATTCTATGATGGTTCTGGCCATAAATTATGAAAGTAAATGGGCCTTGGCTTGACATCTCTAAAATATCCATTTTTGCTCCAACTGAGGTGAAAGCTACTAATGAGTTTTCTAGTCTTAAATTATCTTTGAATCTTTGTTCTTGGAGTAATCTTGATAATTCTTCCGATGGCTCTTTTGCTTTGGGTAGAGAAACTCTTCCTTTTTGACAGCATATAGAAAGCAATGACTTTCTATATGTTTTTTTGGTGCTTTCAAATTCCCAAACTAAAGCCTTACATGATGGAAATTCTCGTAGAGTATTTTTCCTTTATAGGACGTACTCATTTTCCCCCTATTTTATTATAAAAATAATTTGAAAAATTCTAGTCATTTTTACATTGTTAACAATTTATTAAGGACTTATTTTGGTCTCTCTATTGTGTGCATTTTTCATTTTTCTTGTATTAAGTGTGATGTTTAAGACAATTGTTCCTTATTGATTTATCGTTTTTTTAAAAAAAATTGTTACATTTTCATCATATTTAATTTACTTGTCTCTGTTTACCAACCATGCCCTTTTTCTATTCTGTATTAGTTAAGTATTTTTGTTTTTTTTGCTAATTTTTTTTATATTATTAGTTAGTTTGTATTGTTGATAATATGTACATATAATTATAAATTTTGGTATTTAAAAATGGAATTATACAAAAATAGGCTATATATATAAGCTAGCTATCGTAAACTATTTTATATTCGTCTTAACCTTTTATTAATTTTATTTATTTGGTATAGATAATTACCTTGACTTGAAGTTTTAACTTCATGCCTTCTCTTGGTTGTTTGATATTTTTTTTTATTTTGTAGTATTTTTCATCTTCTCTCATTATCTTCTCCATTTCTACAAAAATCAAATTACAGTTAACAGTGTTGAAACAATTTTCATAAATATTATATTAGAATGCTTGGGAACTAATTTGGATACCTTTGTGATTAGGAAAGGTAGATAGTGTATGTTCGATATAGGGTTGAGTGAACAATGGATTTTGATACATGGAAATTGTAGATTTTATGAACAATAATTTATATTTAAAAAAATTGAAGTATGAGAAAGTCTTTTTTCTACACATATGTTTCTGATTTTGCTTATGTGTTCTTTTGATCTTGTGAGATTTTGGAGATGATTTACGTTTATGGGACCCCATAACAACTTTTTTATGGTTCTCTAGAAGAATGCACTAACAAAAAAAAAAAATCATTAGCAAACATCTTCAAAATAAGTCAATATAAAAGTAATTATTTGATGTGTCACTCTATTGAGATTTGAAGATACAAATTATATTTCGTAAGAGTAGGTCTGAGAAAAATATTCGTTAGATCCGCTTTGATTCGGTATTTGCTTTGATTTGATCCAAAAAATTGGATATCCGTAAAATTTCAGAGCAAAACAAATAGCAAAATAAGATATCCGTTAAAAAAACAAAGTAAATACAAATATTGTTTTTGAAAATATCGGATACCCGATTCGATCCGTAAATTTAGTAGTATATGCTATTTTTTGATAAAGATGTGAATTTTATTAAAAAGAAATTTGTTTTACAACCATTTTAACAATGTTTCAAAAGCCCAAAAAAATAAAAAGCTTAGCAGAAACCAGAGAAGATATAACTTGTTTAGCCGTGGCTGTTAATGGGATTCATGCACATCTCGGACCAGCCGATCCTAGCTTATCCAAAAGGGATTCGTTTTCAAACCAAGTATCACTCCAAAAGTTAGTCCAATCTCTATTGGCTAGTTTACACTTAATAAACCTTTTGGCTAAAGGTCTTAGCGCCAACATTGATTTCCATAACCAGAATTTTGATTCTTCCTTCTCAACTTCCCAAAAAGAAGATTTTTTGAGGCAATGTTTTTGGTACCAATTAGCTCGCTGAGAATCCAGCTCATTAGAGAAAAGTAGCCAAATCAACTTCAAATTTAAGCATTGGTTCCAAATCTTGAAATTCCGTAATCCTAAACCTTTTTTCTTCTTTGGTAGGCACACCTTACTCCAAGACACTTTTATTCCTCCTTGTTTGGCTATGTCCCCTGTCCATAGGAATCTATTACATAAAATTTCAACAGAGCACAAATAAGTTTGTGGCAAGAGAAATATGGAGAACCAAAAGTTTAAGGTGCTATATATAACCGTTAAGAGTTGAAGTCTCTCTGCAAAAGATAGGCATCTAGTGCTCCAATGTTTGAATCTAGCTGTTAAGGAGTCCATTAGCAACGAGTACTCATTCTTCCTTAGCTTTTTATGCATCAATGGAACGCCTAGATATCAAAAAGGGAATTTGCCCTTGATGAACCCAAACACCTCCATATGCACCATATCATTCTCCTTGACACCCGCCTAATAGAGCGCCGATTTGTCCTTGTTCATCTCTAAACTCGAAAGTCTCTTAAAAGAGTCTAGATCATCGGCAAACGCTAAATGAGTAATTTTTGGCCAAAGGGTGGTATCCTATTCGGCCATTATCGTAAGAAGATTTAAGGAGGTTACCAAAAATTTCCATAGCGATGACAAAAAGATAGGGTGATAACGGATCACCTTGCCTCAAACCGTTTGAACCTTTAAAATAGCCATGGAGATCACCATTGATGGATATTAAGAATGATGTTGATGAGATGCATTGCGAGATCCAATTTACAAAGATCGGAGGGAAGTTAGCCTCTTGAAGCACGATGATGATGAATTCCCATTTTACCGAGTCAAAGGTTGTCCTTAAGTCGACCTTGAGAAGTCTCCTTTTTGATATATTCTTTGAATTAAACCCATGTACCAATTCAGAAGCCAACAGAATATTTTCAATCATTAATCTTCCTTCAACAAAAGCGGATTGAGAATTACTAATCATTGTTGGGAAAACAATCTCAAGACGATTTGCCAAAAATTTTGAGATCATCGTGTAGATAACGTTGCAAAGGGAGATAAGCCTAAAATCTGTCAACTTTACCGCATTAGCCTTTTCCGGGATTAGCGTGATGGTGGTACTATTACGTTGTTTTAAGATGGAACCGAAAGTGAATAACTCGTTAACTGCCGCGGTCACCTCTTCGCCAATAAAGGACCAAGCACCAATGAAGAATTCGGCATTATAACACTCCGGCCCCGGTGATTTTTTCCTTGGGAGATTAAATATGGCGTCCTTAACTTTGAAAGTCGTTACCATAGCCGAGAGCTGATTTTGCATTGAAAAAGAGCATTTAAACTTTGAGAGAGCACGAATTAACGCTTTATCTTCATCCAAGAGAGGCTCTTGAGGCTTTCCAAGAAGATTCTTATATTAATGTATGCAGTGAGCTTCAACGTGAGATTTAGTTTCTAGCTTGTTATCATTTTCATCTAGCAAATAATGGATTTGATTCTTTGAACGACGAGCTGCCACCATTTTGTGAAAGAATGAAGTGTTAAGGTCTCCGGTTGCAAGCCAATTGACATGTGAACTTTGAGCTATGAATTTCTCTTTTGCTTTAGCCAAGAATACCCAATGTTGATGAGCATTCTTCTCAAGCTCGGATAAGTGAGTGCATGGATTTGCCAAAATATTTCGATACCTTTTGAGCTTTTCAGCCGCTAGAGCGGCTTTCTTTTCTATCCTAGAGTATCTCTCTTTATGGAAACTTTTGATGAAGGATTTAAGACACTTTAGTTTCTTTTCCAGAGAAAACATTGCTATACCGTTGAAGATCATTTCTTTCCAAGAAATCTCAACCGAGGGCAAAAAAGCGTTATCCTCCATAAGGAAGTTCGCAAACCGAAATTGCTTTTTCCTAGAGGTAGGCGGGGAACCAAATGACACACAACATGGTATGTGGTCGGAGAAATCCAGAGCCGAGAAATCATAAAAAGAAAGAGGAAAATTGAGAAGCCAAGCATCATTAACCAAGTATCAATCAATTTTCTTGGCAATTGGATTTGAAAAATGAGTGTTCCACCAAGTAAACGTGTTACCTCTTGTCTGGAGATCCTGCAAATGACAAGATAACAAACAATTATGAAATTCCAGCATACCTTTGCTTACACGAGAGGAACCCATCGAAGATTCCATTGGATCTAAAGCTTGATTAAAGTCCCCAAGACAGAGCCATGGCTTTGAGTTTACTATTGGGTTAGCCGATAAAGTGCACATATCTTCCCATAGTCCCCTTTGGTGGTATGAATCATTATGCGCATAGATAAAAGAGACCATTATTTCAAAATCCAAATGAGGGAGTTTGGTAAGGCAAGTGATCATTTGACTAGACTTGTGAATCACCGTGACTGAGATCGAAGGTTTCCATACCACCCAAACACGACCAAGAGTAGCATGCTCATAGTTCAAAGAAAACTTCTATGATTGAAAAGTTGACGCCATATACTGATGGACCTTGTGAATCTTAACTCTGGTTTCTATTAAACTACCAAAAATGGCATTAGATAGCCTTAGCCATTTTATAAAAGTGCGTCTGCGTATAGAATTGTTAAAGACGTGCACATTCCAACCAAATGTGTCAATCATTGACATTATTAATGGGATTTAGGGTCTTTTCCCTGAGTAGCATTCCCTGATTGAGCCAACAATTTTTTAGCTTCTTTAGCACAAAGCTTCTTTGCTTTTTTAGTTAGCACCGTTAGAAATTTATCATTCTCGGGAGGGTTGTCATCCTATGCTGATGAGGAGACTTTTCTATCGGAGTTCGAGTTAGAGGATTCCTCCCTTTCAAAAGGATCAGAAGACTGTTCTTGAGAAGAGGAACTGGCCTCTGCTTTTTCCTTTGTAATCTTTCAGATAACATTTTCCTTTTTCTTATTTTTCATTATTATAAATATGTATATAATTGTAGTAACTAACTATCTTATAACAACTAACTTGTGCGTAAGAAATATAATTAGTGGACCTATTCAATATATTATAGTATAGGAAATTTGTTAAGAAAACAGTTTGTACAAATTTTTTTTATGAAAAAGATAGCTTTGTACAGTAAAAAAAGATAAAAGCAAAAAAAAAGAGTAGAGATGTGTCGATTCTCTTTCCCAAATTTTATCTTCTTCCTCTATAATTTAGCTTCTAGGGTTCTCTAAAAGAGGATTCATCTTCTTAATTAAGATGAAATTTCTAAATAATTTATTTTTTCATCACGTAATCGCCGTTTTCTCTTCCACCAAAAACAAAAACCATCTTCTTCATCTTTAAAGCTTTATTATTTAGTAGCTCACTTTTCTTACAAAACTTTTCTCCAAGAAATATCTTATTGCTTTCAAGCTCATACTCTTAAGCCATCAGGTGAGAGTAAGATATTATGTTTATTGATGATGATATCGAAGTTAATTTTGATTAATAGAAGTTATAGACCTGTTGGAAATTTTTCGTAATACTCTTTTTCATATGCTTTTTCTTGTTAATTTTTTCTTGTGTTTAGATTTTAAATTGGTATTTTCTCTTCTTCTAGTGTTTTATTTCCTGAAACTTAATACATGATTTTTTCTTCTTCTTTTTTAGATGGTAGAGAAAGAAAAATCAAGCGATAAAGATGGAGACTTTGTTCCACAATCAGAAAGTTTGAATGCATATAAGCTTAAGGTACAAAAAAAAAATCTCTTGTATGGAAGCACTTTGTTAAAACGAAATCAGGACTTAATGCTGTTTGTAGTCATTGCTCTACACTAATAGCATGTTGAACCGATTCTGGTCGAACGACTAGTGCTATGCTCAATCACTTGAAGAGATGTAAATTTTATAAAGAGAGCGAGGAGGAGGATGGTGATATGCACAAAGGTAAACGAGTAAAACAAATAACTCTAGTTCAACGAAAAGTGTCTGTTGATGGTAAAGATGGTGCTCCTTCATCTAAATCGTATAATAAAGAAGTTTGTCGTCGTGCTTTGGTAAGGATGATTATAAAAGATGACCTGCTATTTAGATTTGTCGAGTGAGAAGGGTTTCAAGAGTTGTTAAAGAGTCACAACCACACTTTGATATTCCTTCACGTAAGACTATAACAAGAGATTGTTGGGATTTGTTTGAGAAGGAAAGAGAACCTTGTAAGGAAATGGTTTAAAAAGTTTTCTGGAAGTGTTAGTCTCACTACAGACACATGGTCAACTTGTCAAAATCTGAACTATATGTGTTTAACTACTCATTTCATAGATTATGAGTGGAAGCTACACAAGAAGATACCAAATTTCTGTCAGATTTCAAGTCATTCAGGTGAAAATATTGGAAGAACAATTGCGAAGTGTTTGTTTTTTTGGGGGATTGATAAAATCTTCACTATAACAGTTGATAACGCTAGTTCAAATGACTTAGTATTGTGTTACATGCGACAAAGTCTGTTATCAAGAGGAAGTTGTGTGCTCAATGGAGATTTTATTCACATGCGGTGTAGAAACCCGTATTTTGACTAGGATTTTTTTCGTTTTTATATATATATTTCGGT
>OVBE01008784.1:0-16760 GCA_900406425.1 Iberis pinnata | reverse complement strand
CTCAATGCTTGAATTAGCTTGATCACCTAGTTCATGATTATAGGTCAATAAATACAAAGGGATTTGATTTAGAAACCTGACATAATTTAGATGAATAAGTGTTTAAACTTGCGGGAGTATTGTTTTAATGCTTATGAACAATTGAATCTGAGTTTTAATGCATGATCGGATTATTTTAAAGACGGCGGGAGTTTGTCTCCGACAATTCGATCATAGGGTCTAATACTCCGGGAGGAGATTATTCCAAATTCGTTTTTCATGTTGAGAACTATTTTCAATCTAAAATCCTGCATGTTAACTTGACTTTAAACCTGAATACCTACGGATTTCCCTAGTGCCTAGCGTTTTATTATTATAAGTTTTAAACCTTTTTTAATTACCGTTTTGAATTCGACAATCAAACTATTATTCTCGCTTTAGCCATATTCGAGTTTTTAACTGAACGTGCATTCTGGTCTCTGTGGATTCGATACCTTTACCGTGCTACTTTGAACTGTACTCTGCAGTACTAGTTTATGATTAAATTTTTTTCACCTTCCAATAATTAAAAAAATATTGGATTACCCGTATAAATAGGATCAAAAGTTAGGTCAATTACATACTTTTATCTTTTGTTTATTTAGACTGACGTTTCATTTTTTTATTCGCAGTTGATTCAACGTCCATATATCTTGTATAGTTTTAGTTTATTATGTTGATTAAGTGTTTGAAAATTCCTAAAAAATTAAAACAAATAATAATATAAGATCATACAACGTCAAAGGTTGTGTCGTTCTCTTGATTTTTCTTTGAATGTATTTGTAATTTTATGTTTGTACCAATCATTTTGTAACTCTCATTCATGGGCAATTTGAGCATTTCGTGTCAAACATTTTTTCTTTCTTTAACTGGATAAGCTAATCTAGGGAATAAGAGAGCTGAAGACTGACAATTATTGGGGTGACATGCAAAAATAAAAATAAAATAATGAAAACTGGAAAAAAGAGACTATCGGAGAAANATTTTTTTTTTTTTTTTTTTTTTTTAATTTTAATTATTAACATTGGTAAAACAATTTACAATGTTTAGTAAAAAATATGAAGATAGTTTTCTAAAATCCAAAATGTTTAATTAATTTTTTAAAACTTATGTTAATATAAATTTAAATATTTAACAAAGCAAATAAATAATTAAAAAATAATAAAAAAGTTTAGACCTAGGCGATTACCAAAGTGATTGAAACAGTTTTCATATTTAACTTTTTCATCAAGGTAGCGGTGTTCTACGCCGGAGATGGGTTCTCTACCTCCACCGGATGATCACCATCTGCCTTCACCTACTGCTGTTCTCACCTCTACTTACACCGATGTGCTCTCCCTTGCCTATCCCTCGTCTTTTTCTCCCATTGTTGTTCAACAGTCCCTTGCTTCCCCATGGAAGCGTGTAGTTGATCCGACAGAGCTCCGGTTCAATCCGGAAAATCTACCATCTGTTATCCACCGAACCAATGGAGTTGCCTCTGTTGCTATCCCAGCTTCTTTACGTTCCTCTTCTATTCCATTGTGGTCTAATTTTCTTGTAGGTTTTCATTGGAGACGCTCCTCACATTGGAAAAATTCATGCAATGGTAAACCGGTTATGAAACCGGGATGGCAAACGAACAAAAATAGATGTGCAAGTGCTCAATATGGACACTGTTCTTTTCCGGGTTGATGCACCCGATAATGTGGTCCAAAATTTGTCGGAAAAAATATTGGCACATTGCCGATGTTCTCCTTGTTATTCAAGAATGGTCCCCTTCAAAAGCAAATGCAAAACCGGACTTATCTTCAATGCCTTTATGGGTTGATTTTCATGATGTTCCGGACCATTTAGTTTCTCGCGATGGTTTAAATTTTTTGGGTGATATTGTAGGTGACGCTCAAAAATTACACCCTCGCACGGAGAGATGTATGCGCCTTGACGTTGCTTGATTGTTGATTGTTCTGGATCTTGATGCAACTCTCATTCAAACTATTGAATTGGATGGTGAGATCAAGCCGGTGAAAGTTACATACCCATGGCTGCCCCCATAAGTGTGACTCATGCTCTGTTTGGGGCCACAAGACAAATGATTGTCGTAAGAAATCGCAAACCACCACACCAACTGGGACCAACACACCTTCTTCTCCCATTAACACTCAAGTTCCACCTGTACAACCACCTATGAATACGGCCGTGATCCCTACTCCACCGCCTGCTCCTACTGTTGAAGTTCCTAGTGATACATCGGCCGAGATCATTGTTTCCGAGCCTGCTCCTTCCATCAAACTTCCAACATAGAATTCATCTTCTCCTTTACTTCTTAATGATGTTAATCAAATCATCGTTAGCAAACAATCTATTGATCACCACTCTCCTCCTTTTGCTGCAGGTCCAAGGACATCTCCACCCTTTGCGGATGGTCCCAAGCAAGATGAGGCTCCTGTTATTGCTCAAAACAATACCAACCTAGGCTGTGTCCCTCTCATGGACCCAGCCCTTGAGTTTCTCAACCACTCAGAACCTTTTCTGGCTCACGATTCCTAGCCTATCACCACACTTCCAACCTCCTCCACCATTGTTTCTAATGACTCATCCGAACAGGAAGTAGCGGATCCGACTTAGGCTGGTCCACGGTCACTCGGAGACATTCCAAATCTCCTATCAAAGACTCCTTGTCCACCGCAAATGCATTGCGTTTTCCCCCTTCACGTTTCTTTGATTTAGACACTAGTGAAGTTGAGGATGACAAAGAAGAGGGGCAGCTGTCTAACTCCGACTCTAAGCCCATCAAGAATACATTTAATGAACCTCGTTATAGTACACGAGCAAAGCCAAAGCACGATTCCAAAGCTACCGTTACTACTCAGAAGACCGACAAACAATCGACACCACCTCAAAAATCATTTGTCTCCTCCCGGAGACACTAAATGCCATGTCTCTCTTTGCTTGGAAGACTTGCAGATTTAATCAATCTTACAAACATACTATCATTCGCCAATGGCTGCTCTTAGCTAAACCTCAGTTCGGTTGTTTACTTGAAACTCGGGTTCAATCTCATAATTTTCATCGTATTTTGCAGGCAGCACTCCCGGGTTGGAATGCACTATGAAACTACGATTCTCATCGTTTAGGTCGTATTTGGGTGTGCTGGAAAGAGGGCGTTCTTGTTACACCGATTCTCTCCACCTCTCAATTAACCACTTCTTTAGTTACTCTTGAATCTGGGGAGATTGTACTAATTTCTTGCATTTACGCTTCCAACTTTCAGGTGGATCGAATCCAATTATGGAGGGATCTTTATGAAAGTAGACGTATTTGTGGTTCTACATCCTTTTCGTGGCTGCTCTTTGGGGGTTTCAATGAGATCTTATCCCACTCGGATAACTCAAGAGCCACCACCAATTCTAGGCATCTCGGCATGCTTCAATTCAAGATTTCATAACCTAGTGCGATCTCACCGATCTTCCCTATATTGGTCCTCGCTTCACTTGGTCTAATCGCCGAGATAATGGACCTATTGGGAAAAAGTTGGATAGATCACTCATTAATGCTGCTTGGTCTACCCACTTTCCGCGCTCATACACAGCTTTTGAATCAAACAGCATCTCGGATCACGCCCGTTGTGTCATCCATTTCTCAACTCCCTCTTCCTTGATTTGAAAACCATTTAAATTCAAAAACTACCTTACTGATCATCATTCTTTATTACAGGTTTTGGACCAGCATTGGCAGTCCCACCCGCCTCTTCCACATTCTCGGTTGGCTCTTCGGTTTCTCTACACCAATCTCAAAGTGCTTAAAGCTTCGTTGCATTTTTTGAGCCACACAGTATATGTTGATCTTCCGGCTTGAACTAAGGCTGCTTATGACGAGCTTTGTTGCTACCAAAACCAAGCTCTCACCAGCCCATCCTATATCTCTCTTGCGGCTGAAGCTAATGCGGCTCATCGTTGGACTCGCTTGGCTCAAGCTGAAGAAATTTTCCATCAGCAGTGATCTCGCATCACTTGGTTACAACATGGAGATCGCAACACTGGTTTCTTTCTTCGGATTGCAGCATCAAGGAATTCGTGGAATACAATTAAGCAGCTGTCTCTTGATAATGGTGAAGTTCTACGGGATTTGCCCTCCATCAAGACAGCAGCGGTAGATCACTTTCGTGAGTTCTTACAGCATCAGCCTTTCCCGACACAAGTGCTCTCAGCTCTAATTACCTATCGCTGCCCTGAGGATGCGGCTCTCTCTCTTTGTTAGCCGGTACTGGGTCCTGAAATAAAGAATGTTCTCTTTTCTATGCCATCCAATAAAGCCCCGATCCTGATGGCTACACTTCCGAATTCTTCAAAAGCACTTGGTCGATTGTGGGTGAAGACTTCATCACTACGGTTAAATCATTCTTCCTCTACGGTTTCCTTCCTCATGGGATTAATGCTACCTTAGTCTCCCTCATCCCTAAAGGCGACAATCCGCGCACAACCAAAGACTACCGACCCATATCTTGTTGCAATGTGGTCTATAAAGTCATCTCCAAAATCTTAGTGAACCGACTCAAGGAACTACTCCCAGCATCCATTGAACCTAATCAAAGTGCATTCATCAAGGGTCGCTTGCTTCTTGAGAACGTCATGCTAGCAACGGAGCTAGTCCGCGATTATCATCGCCCCAATACCTCTTCTCGCTGTACTTTAAAGTTAGATATTGCGAAAGCTTTTGACACTATTGACTGGGGTTTCATTGTTTCTATCTTGCAGGCTATGCGGATTCCGGAGTGCTTCATTCACTGAATCCGCCTCTGTATCACCATGGCTTCATTTTCTATCGCAGTCAATGGAGAGCCGGCAGGCTACTTCCCGAGTGCTAGAGGTATTCAGCAGGGATGTGCTCTTTCTCCATACTCTACGTGATTGTTACTAATGTCCTTTCCAAATTTTTGAACGCAGGTGCAGCGTCATGCCATTTCGGTTATCACCCACGTTGCAGGGAAACTGCGATCACACATCTTTGCTTCGTAGATGATATTTTTGTATTCACAGATGGCACTCCCTCCTCGTTGACAGGCGTCGTTCATCTCTTTGATATCTTTGGCCGAGCCTCGGGCCTCCGTGTAAACCTACATAAATCCTCTATCTTTTTAACTGCTAACCCGTCGGCTCTACTTTTACATACTGTTGCAGGGTTGGGGCTCAAAGTTGAGGAACTACCAGTCCGCTACTTGGGGCTGTCTTTAACAACGAGAAAACTATCCAGGGCTGATTATGCACTTCTCATAGACCGGATAAGATCCAAAATGTCCACTTGGGCATCGAAGATGCTTTCATATGCCAGTCAATTACAGCTCCTTAAAGTGGTTGTTGTGAGTATAGTCAACTTCTGGCAACCCACTTTCCGCTTGCCAAAGTGTTGTCTCCGGGAGATCAATAGCCTCTGTAGCAATTTCCTGTGGTCAGGCTCACCGACGAATCATCACATGTCCAAATTAGCTTGGGATGAGGTGTGTAAACCGAAGGAGGCAGGTGGTCTTGGCCTTCGGAAATTTGAAGATACATCGACGGTATTTTCTCTCTCTATCATTTGGCTTTTACTTTCAGGTTTCGCGTCACTATTGACTTCTTGGATAACACGTCACCTCCTTCGTGGTTCCACCTTCTGGGACACAACTATCACAACGCAAAGCTCGTGGATTTGGAGAAAGCTTCTATAAACTTGTCCCATAGCTGCTCGTTTCTTTCGGATCAAAATTCAGAATGGTGCACGATCCTCGTTCTGGTATGACGATTGGACTTCTGTTGGATCTCTGATTTCTCTTGCAGGTGATCGGGGCATTCATGAGCTAGGGGTTACGCGCTATGCGACTGTGGCTAGTGCGGCTCGCGGACAGATCTGGAATCTCCGTTGCCCATGCTTGCCGTCCTTATGTTATATTCATGCTCAGATTCTTGCAATCCCACCACCTGACCCTCTCGGTGATCCCGACATCACTCTCTGGAAGCACGGCGAGGGTAACTTCAAGCCCTGTTTCTCCTCCTCACATACGTGGCATCAGCTAAATTCTCTTTATCCTACTCGATCTTGGTATCGTTCGATATGGTTTCCACAAGTTGTTCCTCATTACTCTTTTATTGCTTGGCTTGCGATTCTTGACAGGTTACCAACCGGACGACGCATGCGGACTTGGGGATTAGCTCAACCGTGTCTCCTATGTGGTGAACATGATGAAACAAGGAATCATCTCTTCTTTGTCTGCCCCTACACATTCACCATCTGGTCTGTTCTCACCGCTATTCTCCTTGCACGATGCCTCAACCCTTGTTGGACCCATACCCACGAGTTGCTTCGCCGAGCAAGTTCCAGACTTGACTTGATCCTACTCCGGCTATGTTTCCAAACTACAATTTACCACGTGTGGCGCGAGAGGAATGGACGCCGACATGCCACACCACCGCGCGATACAACCAGCCTCCGCATTCAGATTGCTCGTGCCATCACAGACTGTCTTCATAGCCTGCACTATGACCAGCACTCACCACTATATCCCCTACTCCAAAGATGGCGATCATTGCACATCTGATCATGCACCTCACCAATTCCGAATCCAAGCCAAGACACTTACGGCTCCTTATCCATAACGCATTCTCTCATTGTTTTTTATCTTTCAGGTGGTGTTCAAGGGTCTGTACTCTTTTTCCTGATGCTAGTTTTTCCCACAGGGTTTTCTAGTATCAAGTTTTAATGGGGCACCCTATAAACACACACCACACCTGAAGATAGACCTGCTTTTACTTTCTCTGCATCTTCTCATTTATTCATTCTTTTGTACATATAACTCTTTTCTTTGATCAATAAATTTAACATTTCATAAAAAAAGAAAAATAATAAAAAGTCATATAAATATTGAATATTGATAATCATTTTAACTTATGCTTTATAGTTTTAAAATTTTTGTATATTAATTAAAAATGAACTTATATTTAATACCAAAATTTTTATCAAAAATATATTAGATTAACCTTCGTATAGCGTGGGTGTACACCCTCACTAGTATACATAAATAACAGATACAAACGCTAAGAGCATCTCCAAACGATACCTCAAATCCTCAAATTTGAGGTATCATCCATTCCAACCGATACTTCAAATCCTTAAAATTTGAGGTATCAATTTTTCTTTGCATTTTAGTTCCTATATTTATTTATGTTTTTATATAATAATTTCAATTTTATTTTAATTATTGTAGTGCTAATATTTTTTTTATGTTTTACTTTAAATATATATTAGCTTTTATATATTATGTTTATAAACATATAAGATAAAACTATAATATTAAAATAGAACAATATAACAAAATAAAATAGAACATAAGACAAATTTAATACAAAAGAGAACAATACAATAAAAAATTACATAACACAAAATTATTATAACAAAAAAAAATAAAACTACAACATCGGGTCATGTAAATTTGATCCACCACCACCAAGATAATCATAATATTGTTCGAAAGGGTTTGGTGTGACCGAAGGCAAAGATTGCGATTGCTCGTTATTTTTTTTGTATGATTCTTGCTCGCCTAGACCGGAGAAACTCACGAGCATTACTATCACTGATAGACTCTAAATATGTTAACGTTATTTTATTTTCCTCTTGTATTTCTTTTAGCGCTAATTTTTTTTTTGCTTGATTTTGCAAATGTAATTGAGTTATCTCATAATTCTTGTTCCTACTTGTCGCACTTTCTTTTAAAAATCAAGAATTTTTTCATTTGATGAAACCAATGATTCAACAGTTGAGTTATTACCTTCGAAGATCTTTCTTTTGAGTTTTGCTTTCTTCGTTCCAATCGGACGTTGTGATGAATTTGATCCACCATAGTTAATCACTGCGAAATGCAGTGGTCAAACATATATGGGAGCACTATGGTGTTTGAATTTTAATTAATAATATGATATTTGAATTTTATTTAAGATATTTTTTGTCACTAATTTTATTTAAGATGTTATTTCTATGTTTTTTACAAATTATGTAACGTTTTATTAATAAATATTGCAATTAATAATTGAATGATGAATGATTTATATTTATTTACAAGTTATAGGATGTTATGTAATTGTGAATAAAAATTTGGACAATATTGCAATATACATATTTTTGATACCTTAAAATTTAAGGTATTGTCTTTTGAGCAAAACAAATGATACTTCAAATTTGATGGAGGTGATACCTCATATTTGAGGTATTGCCTTTGGAGATGCTCTAAATGAATCACTTTGACTCTCAAGTGATTAATTTTAGTTTGTAGTAAAACAAAAAAAAATGATGGTACTAAAAACAAAATATTAGGAAACGACATTACATAGCAGATTGGTACTTGACCTGAACGAGAGCATATCTCTTATGCTTCGAGCCATATAGGCATATTCATAAACAAGTCTACAACAAGAAGAAATAAGAGGACATCATATACTTTCGTGATGTCATATGTTTAAAATGCATCTCATATCTAACCAGTAGATCTTGAGTGATTACTACTTCAATAACATCCTTGAAGATATTAATTAATTGAGACTTGTATGTCCCCTGGTCTTCATAGTCACTTAACTGTATCATAAACACAAGAAAATGTTTCAAGCATTAATTCCTGTGTAAGGCCTTTTGTGGTTAAAGAGTAGACTACATATTTTAATATTACCTTTGTCACTAAGGAGTGATCTCTTCTGGTTGTCACAAGTGAGAGTGACGGTGTAGAAGATGAAAAGTGTAATTTGGAAGCTCAAAAGGAGTAGGGTTAGGATAGACTCCGAGACAAAGGTGGAGATTCTAATAAGTTTTCTCGGATCGGGTTAAAGGCGTTGGACCGGGTTTGTCACTCTGAGCTGGGCTTGAGCTGAAAGGTAGATTAGAGTCAAGTCACAAGTGTGCACCCATTTTGCCAAGTCAACCAAAAACGACGCAGCTTGAGTCGTCTTCTTCAAGTTTAAAAGTTGAGGGAATTAAAGAAACATAGCATGGGTTCATAACAAAATTCAAAGGATTAAGAGAAAGAGAAGAAGAAGCAAGCTTCAATACAAGAGAATTCTTGAGCTCGGGAAGTAATCGGACCACGCTGGATTTTGTTGTTGTTTCGATCTCCTCAAGACCGGGATCGTGTAGAATTGTGAACTTAGATAATGATTGAGTTGCACACATGAGCATTTTCCTTGAAAATTATAAAGGCCCTTACTTGCCTAGGGTAACACAAAATCCCTCACATGATACAACAATCAAAGTTCTCTCTTATTTAGGCAAAGATCTATGAGAAACAGATAGAGTTTTAGTGTTTGTGTATATGTTGTTGCCAAAGAATCTCTATTTTTTTTCTTCTAAAATTCTCTGTTTTTTCTGTGTTCAACTTTATATGTTTCATCTCTCTGAAACGCAGTATTATAGAACAGTTACCAACAATTATTACGAACAATTGCATCTGTTCGAAGCTTTCCCAAAATCTGAGAGAATCTTCTGAGATTTTGAAGAAAATTTTCTTAATTTTTCAAGTTTCCTCCTTTCTAAAAAACCTCCAGTATTTTCCAAAATTCAGATAAACCTTCCAGAAAATTTCTGGTTTCTTCCTAAATTTAGCAAAGCCACTGTTGAACACTTGAATATACAACATTCCTCTCCCATTTAATTGTAACCTTTGGATCCATAATCAACAACACATAAACCAAACTCATGCATAAATGTAAATGTCGTAACGATTGAATCTATATTTTAGTGATATTACACATTCCAAATGTCTGAGAATTAGGATGTCCTAGAGATTGAATCCTTCAACTTATTTTGGACACTGAAAGATAATGCACACACGAATTTCCCAATACTCTAAGTGTTTATACTTGACACTATTATAAGCCATGTGTCCTTATCCATTCATGAGTATATAGGAAGCTAAGTCCAAACTTCTTGAAGCGGTTGCACTTCATACTCATATAGGTGGATCTTTTAATCTTGCACTTGCAAATGCAATTTTTCAAAATATCTATTAAGAAGATAACTTGAACCTAGCTAACCCTTTCTTGCAGGTTCAAGCACTTACTTTGTGATGATATAACAAGTGATTCAATCTCTAAGTGTGTGCTTTCCACATTTAATTCAACCTCTAATGTCATACTAGAGAGAAATTGGGTATCTCACCATTAGAGATTTTATATGGACTTTAGTCCCATCCCTTTAGCCGAATTGACCACCAAGTCTCTTCGTCAAGTGATCCACTAGATTTTGTAGAGGCCATACAAACTGTATGGTAATTACCCCATGAGTGATCAGCTCACGCACCGCGCTATGTCTAACGCCATGTCATGATTTACCATTATATAATTGATTATAAGCCTTAGCCAAAGCTTTTTGACTATCAAAACATATAGAAATCGTTGGTACCAATCTTAGCCATAGTGGAATATTGTATACCAAATTTCTTAGCCATTCCGCGCCTCTTTATCGGCAGCCTCTAACGCTACGAATTCCAACTCCATGGTCAAACTTGTAATACAAGTTATTTTCTTAGAAGCCCAAGATATGACACCTCCCCCAAGTAAGAACAACCAACCACTTGTAGAAGAATGATCTTCTATGTTGGTGATCCAACTCGCATCCAAATATTCTTCCAAAACTGAAGGAGATCCAACATAATATAAACCATAATTTATGGTTGCCAATGGTGAATACTAGGATTACTAGTATATCTATTCAACCTTCCTACCGTATAAGTTATATTCGGTCTAATACTTGTCATGGCATACATTAAGCAACCAATAACTTGCGAGTACTCGCGTTGTGATGCAACTCGTTCCAGATTAGGCACACTTGCATCCAAAGGAGTGCTCACGGGAGAAAAATTATCATGATTGAACTTCTTAAGAATATTTTCAATGTAATGAGATTATGACAAAGATAGTCCCTTGTTCTCACGTTTGTATCTAATACCAAGAATCACATATGCCTCCCTCATGTCTTTCATTGCAAACGTTGATGACAAGAACTCCTTTGTAAGTTCTACTTGTCTAAGGTTGGTACCAAAGATCAACATATCATCAACATATAGACAAATTACTCCATTACCGGATTCATCAAATTTTCTATATAATCACTTATCCGCATGATCTAACTCAAATCCATTCGAGAAGACAGCCTCATCAAACTTTTGATGTTGCTGTCTAGGTGCTTGCTTCAGCCCATACAATGACTTTATCAACTTAACACACATTTTGCTCATGTCCGGGCATAATGAAACCTTTGGGTTATTTCATATAGACTTCTTCTTCCAAAACACCATTCAAGAATGTTGTTTTAACATCCATTTGATGGGTCACAAGATCTGCCGCCATAGCAATCAAGTATCTTATAGAAGAAATCCTTACAACTGGAGCATAGGTGTCAAAGTAATCGACACCTTCCTTTAGCCTGAAGTCTTGGATAACCAAGCGAACCTTGAACTTGTCAATTATTCCATCGGTTTTTATCTTCCTCTTGAAGATCCACTTATAGCCTAAAGGCTTGCAACCAGGTGGGAGATCCGTCAAGTTCCATGTATTATGTTCCATGACAGAGTTCATCTCATTGTACACAAGTTCTTTTAAAAAACAATGTCTATAGAATTCATAGCCTCATCAAACGTTCTTGGATCATCATCAACAAGATGACAATATGAGAATTCATATTCAATCTCATCTCTTAACCCTTCAATACTATTTAAAAGGAGCAAATCATGCATTCTCAATGCATCCACGCCAGCCAAAAAAAATTCCAATTAAAATGTGACAGGTTGACAAAAAGAACACGTCAGCATATCATTAATCGTCACTTTCACTTGGAACTTTTTAATGCTTTCCATCTCTTCGTATCCTATTTCATGCAAAACTCTTTCTCTCGGTACAAATTTCTATTAAGCTTGTTTGTAGCAGCACAAATTTAGAGAAAAATGGAGAGGCGACCTTTAGAGGCGACCTTTCTCTTCTTGTTTCTTCGTCTCTCGGTTCCTTCGTTCTTCAATTTGGTTGAGTTCCGTTCTTAAAATTCTTGATTTTTCTTATCCACTCTTTTGAATCCCATAGATGTGTTTCATACCATTACATAAACAAAAATATTTCAACCAATTTTTCTCAGAATTTCTGCAATTATATCTTTCTAGACAGTCAAGTTTGTTATCTTTGTTCTGAATTTTTTCCCTATTATCTGAATTCTTTCTTTTTTGTTGGCAGATAATAATGATGACCCCCTTTACAAATCCGATGCTCACAATGATAATGCTTGTCTTGTGTTATATCAAACAATGATAATGCTTGTCTTGTGTTATATCATTTTGTTTCACTCAAATGTTTGCAATCTTCATCAACGAAGAACGTTTTCTTTATAGGTGGACTTTATGCATGATTTGGTATCCCAACAAACCCTACATTTATTGCAGCTGGAGGTGGATTTGAAAAATGATTTCTCTGAAAAATTGGCAATGGAGATCGGGATTTTGAGCTTACATGTAGTACATACATAGTAATTTTTTACTCTCTATTCTACCTCATTTGGTTTTTCTCCCTCTTGCGCCTTAGAGATTCCTCTATGTGCAAATGGCTACCAAGTTGTAGAAGAGACAACTCTTCCTTTTTGTGCATCAACATATGTTTGAAATATTTCCACGAGGGTGGTAACTTGTCAATGATACTTGACACCGATATGGACTCATCCACATTCATGTTGTGTTGCACAAATTGTCCCAACATATGAAGTACTTCATTGTACTGTTCCATAACCGCTTAGAATCGGACATCTTGTAATTATTGAAATTACTCACAAGGAAATTCTTACGAGAAGCATCCTTGGCCATGCACTTCAATTTTAATGCATCCTACAACTCCTTTGAGGACGTAACATTTTGATAAACATCAAAAAGAGGATCAGACATACCATTAAGAATGTGGCCACGACATTTGTAATCGTCATTTTCCCACTTCATAAATTTCTTTGTCTCCTCTATTGACTCGGTCTATGCATTCTCTGTCACGGTGGGCATAGGCATACTTAGAACGTATTCTACATCGAGTGTAGTGAGAAGGAAATGCATCTTCTTTCGGAATCTACGAAGGTCCACTCCTTTGAACTTATCCAATTTTCCAAACTTAGAAGTCATCTCACGCACTGATGCACTCGTCATTGTTAACAAGCAAATACTCTTTAAGGATGTTGTTGTTTCGTTTTCCTCAAGACTGGGTTCGTGTAGAATTGCGAACTTGGATAATGGCTAAGTCGCGCACGCGAACACTTTCCTTAAAGAGTATTTCGACCCTTACTTTCCTAGGGTTACATGAAATCCCTCGCAGGATACAACAATCAAAGTTCTCTCTTAATCTAGGCAAAGTTCTAAGAGAAACATATAGAGTTTAAGTGTTTGTGTATATGTTGTTTCCAAAGAATATCTCCTTTTTTCTAAGATTATCTATGTTATCTGTGTTCAACCTTATATGTTTCATCTCTCTGAAACGCAGTATTAGAGAATAGTTACCAACAGTTATTACGAACAATTGCAACTGTTTGAAGCTTTCTCAAAAACTGAGAGAATCTTCTGAAATTTTAAAGAAACTTTCCTAAATTTGTCAAGTTTCTTCTTTCCAAATTAACCTCCACTATTTTCCAAAATCCAGAAGAAACCTTCCGCAACATTTCTGATTTCTTCCTAAATTTAGCAAATCCACTGTTGAATACTTAAATATACAACAAAGTTTTTTTTTCATTCGTTTACCATAACTTTTACGGCAAGGAGGGCAGTAATCACTTCCATCTCTAGCTGTCTGATATCGTTCCGATTTAATACCTTTTAGTGGGTATTTATACCTATTATTTACTATTATCCGAGTGTTTTCCTTGTATTTTAGCATACTTTTAGGAAATTCGTTGTTTGGGACGTTCTGGAGCAAAAATGACGATTTTTGGAAGAATTCAAGTGCAAATGAAGAATGATTTTTCCAAGTCTCGGACAAGGACATATCGATCGATCCAAAGCACATGAAGTTTTGCAAAGTTTTAGATTGATCGATCCATCATTGGATCGATCGATCCCCTATGTCGAACTGAATGAAAAACGGTCTAAAAGACGTATTTGACCTCAAGATCTATCATTAGTTTTTTATTATGTAGATTTTATTTTCTGTTATTCAAAAACTATTAAAAGCCCTTTTGGCTTATTATTTTAGAGAGAGAAGTTATTAATAAGTTTTAGAACAATTTTTATCGCTGAAGTTCCAGAGAGAAGAGATCTACATCTGTATTTGAGAGGATTTCTGAACTCTAATTTTTTCATATACAATTTGGATTTTTAATTCTTCAATGTTTACTCAATCTATGATTTCTGTTCTGGAAATCATGTCTGAATTGTCTCTTTGTTAGGTTTTAGGGTTTTCCTAGGGGAAACCAGGTTAATCGTTAGGGTTTGATAGAATGGATTGAAATTTGTTAGGTTCTCAATCTAGATTCGTTCTTAGTGCATGAATTAGAGTAACTAACTAGTTTATTAATCTTAGAATTATAAACTCAAACGGATTTGGTTTAGAAGTCTGATCTAAAAGTGCCTTTGCTTGCGGGAGTATTGTCTTAGGTTCTTATGAACTTATTGAATCTAAATTNGAATTGAAATGCATGATTGAATTATCTAAATATGGCGGGAGTTTGTCTTTAGTAATTCGAGAATAGGGATCTAATACTTTGGGAGAAGATTAGTCTATTATTGTCTTTCGAGTTGGGAATTATTTTTAGTAATCAATCCTGCATGTTAACATTGACCTTTAACCTAAATACCTGTGGAATTCTCTATTGCCTAGCGTTTTCTTTAATCGTTTTACAATCGTTTTTATTTTATCGTTGTTTTCATTTCTCGATTACAATCACCATTTTAATCTGTTCTTAGCTTAATTTGATTTTAAACTGAGAGTCTTGCTTTTCTGGTCTCTGTGGATTCGATCCCTCATATACTATTGCGTTTGCTGTGCACTTGTAGTGAATATATTTGGGTTAAAACCAGAGTGTATCAAGTTTTTAGTGCCGTTGCCGGGGACCAATAGTTCCTTTTAAGTTTTCTTTAGAGTTTAGACTAGGAATTTTTCTTTTTACAGTACTAATTGCGTTTCTTTATTCTTGATTCTCGTTTTTACAGGTTGATGATCCAGCAATCTAACAAGTCAAAGGAATACTCAGCCCTGTTAACAAGGACCTCTTGGATTTAGAACGCTCGATCCGGAAGGAGAGAAGGAAATTTCAATCCTCTAACACGATGGGGGATAATCTCATTCCTAATCCGTTCTTTCTCGAAGATCCGAATGACCCCCCCTCTAGTTCGTCGGATCCCGGTTGAAGAAACATGGTTAAACAACAACCCACCTCCCCCTTCTGAGATGGACAATGCAATTATCAATCCGATAGGAGGACGAGAATTAGGAAATCAAGTGCCACAGGGAGTTCAGAGAGGTGGTAATGGTAATCAGATGGAACCTGAAGTCATTTTGTTGAACGACCCATTAGAACATGCTTTCAATCAGCCTGTTAAGAGGACAAGATGGAAGCTATGCTCAAAAGGATACTATAAGGTCAGCAACAATCCGAGAGGAACTTAAATATTAAGATGGGTAGCATATACGATGATTTGAATCAAAAATTTGAAAGCTTGTCTACTCGTATCAGGCATTTGGATACTCAAGTGGTTCAAACCGCTGAAGTTGTGAAGAGACCACCAAGCTTTCTTTATGGGATGTCTGATTCGAGTTCCAAGTAGGAGTTTGTGAATGTTGTTATGTTGAGAAGTGGCAAGTCTCTAGTTGTAAGAGAAAAAACTGATGAAGTTCTGGTCAAAGAAACTGAAAAACCTGCAGAAAAGGCGAGTTTGGAAAAATCTGTAAAAGATGCGAAGGTTGAGATCGATCAATCCAAGCAAGGATCCTATTAAGTCAGGGAGTTACATAAGTTTAGATTGATCAATCCCTAGTGGATCGATTGATCCATCGATCTCAGATTCAAAAATTAAAGAGATCGATCGATCCAAGCATGGATCAATCGATCCAACTCCCCAGAATGCTGAAACTCCAGTTCGAGTTTACAAACCTAAGGTTCCGTATGCAGTGCAACCGAAGAAGTCTAGAAAAGATCTAGACGATGCAAAGTGCAAGGAGATGATCCAAGAACTGACCGTTCGAATATCATTCTCTGATGCTTGTCAAATGATTCCTTCTTTAAGGAAATATGTCAAGAACATGCTCACAAGCAAGATCAATTTAGAAGAGGGAGCAATGATAATCACAAAAGAATGTAGCTCGATACTTCAGAACCGTATGCCTAAGAAATTTAGAGATCCAGGAAGCTTTGTTCTATCAGTAGAGATTGGTGATACTACATTTGCAAGATCTCTTTGTGATTTTGGATCCAATGTGAACCTTATGCCTATTTCTGTGGCTAAAAGGTTGGGTATGACGGATGTAAAAGGCACCAAGATCTCACTCATCCTTGCTGACCGTTCTGTAAAGTAACCCGTAGGAGTTCTTGAGAAACTTCCTGTGAAGAGTGGAACAGCTTTTGTACCAACCGACTTTGTATTCTGGAGCTTGGAGAAGAACCAAAAGATCCTCTCATATTGGGAAGACCCTTTTTGGAGCTGGAGCTATTATTGATGTGAAGAAAGGAAATATCGATCTTCAACTCAAGACTATTATAACAGTCTTATTGAGCAAGCAGACCAACGTAGAGAACGAGAA
>OVBE01008783.1:0-12735 GCA_900406425.1 Iberis pinnata | reverse complement strand
TTTAAGCACGACCCCCCCCCCCCAACTAGAGTCACACTGTCCTTAGTGGAAGTTCGAGTGTTGGTAGAAGACGTCTTGTTATTGTAGACTGCACTGATGTTGATGTAATCTTTGGGATTATGAACGGAGTTTCCTCGTAGATGACCATTTGCGGAAGTTGAGGTCGAGGCGGTTTTTCCTTCAAGAGTGGTGACCCTAGAGGTTAGGTTGTCAATCTTGGAGTAGATTGCACCAAATGATGTATCCATCTTGTGTTGGAGTTCACCGAACTTCTTTAATGTTTCCATTGCATTAGCAGCTTGACCTTGAAGTAGTTGCTGCAAGGTAGCTTCAATGTTGAAGGGTTGAGCATGAGGTTGAGTAGATGCGAAACGAGGAGGTACACCAGTAAGTTGTTGTTGTTGTGGTTGTTGAAAACCATTTTGTTGTTGCTGCTTAGAGTAGTAACCTCTGTTCTGGTTGAAGTTGTTGAAGGGTTGAGAGTTCTTCTGCTGCTGAGGTGGGTACACTCGGTCTTGAGGATTAGCAACGTTGTTGCTTCTATATGAAAGACCAGGGTTGTTAGAGTAGTTGAAATACCCATTTTTGTAACCCCCTTGGTTCTGCACATAGCACATCTCTTCTTATTGTTGAGCTTCGGCGGCTTGAATCTGGAGTTTCTCTTCATCAGAGATGAAGTGAACTTGACGTTGTTGACCCAGGAGTAACCTGTCCAACTTCTCATTCAATGCCTTTATCTCCTTCTTAGTGCTGTCATCAGATGCAGAAGGACCTCATGGTGTTCTGTCGTAGTCCTCACTATAGATCCCATCAGACTGGGCAAGGTTCTCAACCAACTCCCATCCGTCATCAACTCCTTTGTTGAGGAAGTTCCTGTTACTTGCAGTATCCAGCAGCATTCTGGAAGCCTTGCTGAAACCGTGGTGGGGGCACTGCATAGTGTAATTTTTAAAACGGTCCCATTCCTCAGAGAAGGTTTCAGAGGTCTTCTGTGCAAACCCGGAAATTTCATTCCTCAAGCGTGATGTCCTTGAAGTTGAGAAGAACTTCGCGAGGAATGCCTTCTTGCAGGCATCCTATCTGGTTATTGAGTTCATGGGGAGTGACTTCTCCCACTGACGTGCCTTCTCCCCCAATGAGAATGGGAAGAGGCGTAGCTTAAATGCGTCTTCATTCACACCGTTGATTTTTGTCAGACTGCAGAACCTGTCGAATTCATCCATGTGATCAAGTGGGTCTTCCAAAAGTAACCCATTGAACCTGTTGCTATGGACCATAGCAATGAGACTATGCTTGATCTAGAAGTTTTTGTTCTGGATAGCAGGTGGATTGATGCCATTTCTGACGGTGTGAGTGTTTGGGTGGTCACCAGCACCAATGATGTTCTGGTTTTCTCGTTCAATGTTGTCTGCCATGTTGAGGTTCAACCTTCTCAAGTGTTCCAGACGTTCTTTTTCACGTCTTGCCCGAGAGTGTTCTCGTTCAAGAGCTCTGATGTCGTCAACGAGTGGAAGCAAGTCAATTGGTCATCTGCTTCTCAGGTTCATACACTTGTAAGCAGGTACCTAAAAACAAAGCAAACAAGGTAGACTAGTAAGTAAAAACGTAAAAGAAAAGCTTGATCTGAAAAGATCCAAAATCCAGAATGTAGTAACAAATCCCAAATGGCAACGGCGCCAAATTGAAAATAGGGATTTTGGGGTCCTGGGTTATCAATCAACTCATCGTTGTAGTATAGATGATGACGATGGGTTTTGTCAATCCATAATGGGAGCGTACTAAGTAATGTGGATGCATTGGATGCTTTAAAGTCAAGCTAAATGTTAAAAGGAGGTTTGGTTGCTAAATGGTCCTAAGTGCAATGAATGTAAAAAGACATAAAATAGAGAGAGGCTTAAAACACTTTTGGATGCAAAACAGAGTAAAAGCAAGAAAGGGTAAAAATGCAATCAATGTAAAGTCGTTCATGAGGACAAAGGGTAATTGACTTGGGAATCCATCCTGGGCCACCTAAGTACCTAACATACCTCCAAAAATAAGCAAACCCCTAGACAGTAGCTTTACAAACAATCAATTCCAATTCCTTGGCAACAAATCTCAAGCAAAGCAATCATAGACTCAACTGTCGTCATAGGTGGCGACTACCTAGCAGGCATTAACCTCTACTACTCTAGCTAAATCGTTTCCCACATCTATTCACAGAGAAGGAGAAACGAATCTCTGGAACCCCTCGGTCTGGTCACCTCCAATAACTTACCTTCCGGTGTTGTAGGGCCTAACGGCGGGTCTCTATCCCTTCCGAGTAGGAGTACAATCAGCATTAAGCTGAGGAGGACCATAAGGGATCTAAAACACAAACAACTTAGGTACCTAAGCAAACCCATAACATCAACCCTAATCTACCCCCATCCTCAGGAACTTGGATGACTACTCACCACTCATGGGAGTAGAAGCAGATGAAATAGCAAACATAACTTCAAACCTAAACATGCAGATCTAGGAAGAATAACAAGGACACAAACCTAGAAATGAAGAACAGCAATGAAACAATAAGCTAAACAAGAGATTAAAAACTTAAAATGAAAATCAACAAGAACCAGATATGCAACAAGGTATAGCTATGCAAGGAAACTAAAGAAAATCTGAAGATTAACTAAAGACTTGAAAGAAAAATGGTTTTTACACCAAGAAAATCAAGAACAAAACTAAGAAAATGAAAACCTAAGACAAAACCTAAAAAGGAAAGAAAAACTCAAGCTTGTGCAAATGGAGGCGAATTAGGGCTTTTATAGTGTTCAAAGAAAAGCCCTAATTCGCACTAAAGAAAAAATGCTAATCATTGTCTTGGATCATGGGCCTTGCTTCAGGTGGTATCTGGATTTGAGTTGGTCGGGTCGGAGCGTGTTTACCTTTGAGTTGGTGAGTGCACGATCGATCCGCGGTAAGGATGATTGCTTGGGATCGATCCAGCTGAGATGCGTCCAAAGTACGTCTGAGGTTGGGATCGATCTCGGAATTGAGTGCCCGAGATCGTTCCAGACCTTGGTGGGATCTATCTCATATGTTTCCTTCTTAGTCCTGCCTCATCTTCGTGCACTTCCTTAGATTTATTTGAGACTTCACCAAAAACGTTGAAAGAGTGAGGGGGGGGGGATTGATCTGAAGTGGTTGCGGGATCGATCTGAAGTGGCTGCGGGATCGATCTGGTAAGTGTTGGGATCGATCCTGCAAATCTTGCAAGCGACTTTTTTTTTAAGACACGCCCAAACATATCCACTTCCTCGATCTCCCTACGCATTTCCACAAACACTCGCACATCATGCTCCTCCTTAATATATTATAGATCTACTTGAGTGTCTTCCCCTACCAACATCCACTGAGGATACTCGTACGAAATAATCATATTTATAAACGACCCTCGAAAATCAATAGTCCGGGCAACGAGATTCACAAGCTCTAGATATGACATGCCAAGGTATATTGGTATCTATTTGATATCCTCATTTTCTTTGTGACTGAACGACCATTTTCAAGTTGGCAATTTCGTCCAGTTTCCCACAACAACTCTCACTAAGTCTTGAGTACTCAACTACAAATCATCAAAATAAATAGACGTAGTTAGTATATCGTGAAAAGTAAATACCTGTTAAACTGAAGATTGTGGTATACAATTCCTTTTAGTGTCAAGATTTTTCATCTTGGGTTTATTTAGTTCTTTGAGGTTTAACTTTTCATTTTAGGGTTCGTTTTTTCCTGGTACGATATTTTTTTCATTCTTGGGTTCATTTTTCCCTTCACCGGTTTTTTTCTCGGTTGTAGGGTTTGTTTTTTCATTTTCGGGTTAACTTTCCCTTTGAGGGTTTTCTTTCCCTTTTGGGGTTTATTTTTTCATGGTAGGGTTTATTTTTAAAATGTAGGGTTTAGTTTGCACTTTTATGGTTTAATGTTCTTTATTAGGGTTTAGTTTTTCCTCTGTTAAAGTTTATTTTTCCTTCTTTTGGGTATAATGTTCCCTATTAGAGTTTATTTTTTCCTTTGTTAGAGTTTAGTTTTTCCTCTCTTAGAGTTTATTTCCCTTCTTTTGGATTTATTTTCCCTTTTTAGGGTATACATTCCCCTTTTAGGGTTTAGGGTTTGAACTTCAGGTCTTATGTTTTTCACATTACTTTTCTGATAGTTAATATATCGATTACAGTAGGTGGTATATATAAGTTACTAGTGTCACAAATGTATTTAACTATTTTAAGCTTTGCCCAAAGTTTGCTTGGAAACACTATCATCTTACGGTATTTTTCTGTGGGTCAAATACATGAAAGTATTTCAACTCTGGATTTTGGTTTAGGGTTTCCGTAAAAATCTTAGAATTTTTCAATCAAGTTAAATTTATTAAAAAAACAGACTTCTTTATATGCTTTTTACTGTTTATCGTGTTCCTAAAAAAAACACAACCGCACAGTAAACGTTTGTAAAACAAATTATACATATTAAGTTTAAAACAAATTAAAGAACGGAATGATTCGCTTCAAACAGATCGGTGTATAATAAACAAGTTGTCATTCTTTTAATCACGGTATCATTTACAACTGATAATATTCTGACACCGTCCACCGGTGCCGCATTTGGTATACCATCCATCAGAGTTTTTTTTCTACACACAAATACTTAATTTATTAAGCCTAATATAGAAATGTCGCTATGNTGTTTTTTTTTTTTTTTTTTTTTGGGGGGGGGGGGGTTCGAAATGTGTAATTTATTTTGTTACGATATGATTATGACGGATGGAGACGACATCGTTGATTTGACAAAGCCGTATGACGTCATCTGTCAGATATAGCTAGAAAGTGAAGCTATTTTTCCAAGCGCGTGTAATCAAATGAAAGGCAACGTGGAGATAACTTTAGTATATTATTACCAAAAAACTAATTATACACCAAAATATATATTTAACTAATTTCGTAAAAGATATGTACATTTCGACAATAGACCCATTAATTAATAATTAAATTTAATTAATTAATAATTAAATTGAGAATTAATTAATTAAATTTTATTTGACTAATTTAATTCCAGTTTGCAAAACTAAACCAGAATTAAACAAAAAAAAAAAGTAAACCTAGAAAAAAATTCCTAAACCAAAAGTTAAGCTAATTCCTTTAAACTTCAAGCAGCCTCCTCAGTGATCTTCTTCTTCCAAGACTCCTCCACCATCAACGCTTCAAACTCCCCATCATCTGCTAACATGTGCCTTGTCAAGCTTCTTGTAAGATGGGTTTAGTTATCTGCAACAGACATGAAAAAGCAGTCAAACCTTGTTCACAATCAAAGCATGTAACGAAGCTAAAAGCAAAGAAAAAAACTCACTTAGCTTCACACACATGTACATATACTTGTCAATCTTCTTTGACTATCAGTATTTCTTCAGGAGAATGGATCTTGGTTAGTTTCCTGATGATGAAACCATCTTTCACAAGCTTCTGTTCTGGCCTGTATCAGAGATAAAAATCCATTCTATAAGAAAGACAGTAATCAAGAACAACTCAGTAGAAACTCAGGCACACAAAAAAATAATGATAAGAGACAAATTCAGTCGTTACCTACTAAGACTTGTTGGACAAGGTGCTGAATACAAAACCAAAGACTTCTCAGCTTTTATCATTCGAGCTTGATGTAAAGTTGATGTAGTCTAGTATAATCTATCACTCCATCTCCAGTCGCATAACTGCAAAAGCAACCAAGACATTGTTAATTTCAACAGACTAAAGACAGTTACAATAACACAGGAATCAAAGTGTGATTATACTAAGAATGAGATACCTTAGCATAACACCATCACGAACAACACGCTTCTCTTGCCTCAACTTCGTAAAGTCTGCTAGGTTACCGGAAACAGTTTACACAAGAATATAAGATTAAAACGGAATCAAAGGGAGTGCAACGGAATCGACGAGCTTCTTTCCACGTCTTCTCCGACACATCTCTATAAGACCCGTTTACCTTCTATGAGTTAGACGAGGTTCAATCGAGGGTGTGAAAAGGAAAGTGGTGGTGAACGGCCATCGTGTCTTCTCCTCTCTCTACCATCGCCTCTTGTTCCCTTATAGAGGCACGGGCAAATTCTCAGGCGTCGTATGGGTGGAAATGGAAATCATTACTCGCATGACAATACTTATTACAACAAGGACTCAAATATTGTAGGACGGTAAAAACCGGATTAAAGAAATACGATGACATAATCGATTAAAACGCGATAAAAGAAGCGAAGTCGAGATATAATATCTTTCCTTAATTCTAAAAATCGCCCGTAGTGTGACGGTTTATGTGCGATTCAAGAATTCCAGGATACAACCGCTTATGAAACCGAATCGCTACACTCGATATCGGAGTTGACGAACTTACGGTTCTACAATGTAATCTCGGAATGATGACTTACGTGAAAAATGAGAGAGAAGTCGAGAGGTTTCTGAGAGGGATTTTGTGTGTATTAAAAAGTTATAAAAGGAATGAGATGAGATCGAGTTTTAAATGCGAGTGGAACCTTCAGTTAGAAACGGCTGAGATCCGCGAATCGTGCGAAAAATCCGGTCGTCAGTCAATCACGCGAGCTGGTGAGATTTTTTATTTTTTATCCGAAATTAATTTCGGTTCAAGTTCTGGACCGGTTTAATTTTAGTAAATCGAACCGACACTAAATTTATTTTTGGCCCAAAATCCTTAGAATTTTTTTTCCAAAAAGAATATATACTAGGACTGGGACATTCCTAAAAACCCGCGACCCAAAGACCCGCGTCGGTCAGCGGCGGCGGCGCGCGCGTGTGGGGGGCCATCTCTCTCCAATACACCATCGTGTACCCAAACCAATTGAACATAAGCATGCACTCTTTCAAATATATACTAGTGGAAAAAAGTTTTTCCTAGCAATGTGGGATAAAAACCATTTAATGGGCTTAGTCAACACTATTGTATTTATGCATGTTTAAGTTGATCTCTTCACATCTCCATTTCTCATTCAAAATGCACTCAAATATGACAAATGAATATTCCATATTATAGTTCTCGTTACAAGGATTCCGATGCACTCATAATCCGGTCATTCCACCGGAGAACTCGTCGGAACATTGGTAAAATTCACTGTCAAATATTTGAGTTCCAACAAATATCTCATAGGTAATGGTAAATCGACGTCTCTTTGGTCTGATCCTTGGTTGAATACGGTCCCACCACGTCCTCCTCGTCACAAGGGACTGGCAGCCAACAGAACATTGCGCATAAGTGAGTTGATTAACAAGGATTTAAACGTTTGGGATCTTGCTCTGTTTTCAAACTGTTCATGACGATGACATACCATTAATTCAAAGTATCAAATTACCTTTACTTGAAGCTCCAGATAGTATTGGTTGGATGTATTCCAAAGATGGGGAATATACTGTTAAGACAGGATATCATTCTGCCAAGAACGTTCTACATATCAATGGTATTCTGTTAACTCACAACATATCGTTACAAGATAGAATCTGGAAATTAAAAACATGCCAAAAGTAAAGCACTTTTTATGGAGAGTCTTGAGTAGATCTATACCTAATAGAGAAGAACTAGCTCGACGTCATATTATCCAAAGCAATTGCTACTACAAATGTGGCGATCCAGAATCATCAAATCACATGTTATTCACTTGTCCAAGAATCTCTCAAATTTGGCCTATGCTTGCAATTCCAAACATCATGTTCTCATATCCTCAAATCTTGCTTGAAGATAAGATACATCACTTTCTTGCAATTCCAAACATCACGTTATCAGATTCTCAAATCTTGCTTCAAGATAAGATACAACACTTACTATATTATTGTCAGCATAATAGTAATGGAGAAGTAGCAATCATGTTACTTTGGTTTCTCCTATGGCAGATTTGGAAGACAAGGAATGAAGAAATTTTCCAAAACAAGTCTGTCAATTTGACCATAATATTCCAACAAGCACTAAACAACACAGAAAATTGGGTATAGGCAAATGGTTGTGAATCAACTAAGTTGAGGTCCTTGACTAGGAAAATTTGGCAACTACCACAAGTTATTGGATGAAGTATAACCAGGATGCAACATTCACAAATAACTCTACAAATACCCATTCTGGTTGGGTGTTTCGCAACTATCATGGCGAGTTTCAAGGTGCTGCTCAATCAATAGGACAAGTCGCCTCATCGTCATTGGAGGCAGAGATGCAATGATAGCTACGCAACACGCTTGGATACAGGGTTATCTCTTTGTTGAGTTTGAAGGCGATAATCAAGAGTTATACAAAAGTCTCAATGGCCAAACAACTGTCTTCCATTTAGGCATTTGGATTCGTGACATTGTTACTTCGTGTAGGAAATTTTCTGAAGTTAAATTTTCCTGGACTTCTCGACAAAATAATGTCCCAACACATATACTGGCTAAAAGACAAAGTTTAATCGTTACACCATATACATTTTATACTTGTATTCCGGATTTCTTAACCTCTGTATTACTTGAAGATTTGTATACTCGTAACTCATATTAATAAATTTATTACGTGTTAAAAAAAAATTTGATATTATAATTTAAAATTTGAAATCTAAATCTTGTATCAAAAGTTTTACATATTTTGCGAGGCGATTGATTAAATATTAAAGTTAGCTGACAAAAAAAAAATTAAATATTAAATTTAAAATTCTAATTTTTTATGATGTAGTTTAATATGAGCTTTATGGTTTAGGGTTTAGAATTTAAATAACAATTATTAAATTTGAGTTTTAGTTTAAGATTTAAGTTACATTATGAATTGGAATTATGGTTTTATGGATATATAGTTTATGGTATAGAATTGGTTTTGGAAATTTGAAAGTGTATAGTTTTAGATTAGATATAAGGTATGATATTAAAGTTTGAAAACCATGTTGAAAATAATATAATTTTATTTTAGTAATTACTTTTTACAATTTTTTTAAAAAATTTATTATAAGTGTTGGTTGTTGAAGTTTAGGGCATGTTTAGGGGTTAAAAATTGAAAATTACAGATTGTGTTTTTTATTTATATTTTATGTAAACAATGGCTTTAATGTTTAAAAATAGAGTCTGAAGTTAAAAGATAAAAGTTTTATATCCTTAATAGTGTTAGATTTTGTTTTCTCATAAAACACCATTATTTGGAATTGGATTTATAATTTATATACTAATATAACATAAGTAGATTAATTATGGGAAGATAGCTTAACTACCATACATTTTAGTAAAAATGACTAGAACCATACAAATTTTTTTTTATTACTTGCATTTTTAAAATGTCCAGCGTACCCTTATATTACGTTGTGAAAAAAAAAACGTATTTACCGGAATGTCACTCGCCACGTGAGAATTCGCTGACGTGTATTAATGAGACGACTTATGGTTACGTTGCAGCTGAGTTACTGAAATCCATTGAGTTAAGAGAAGTTAGCTGACTTACGGCATAAGTCACACGCTCGTGACGACTTACTTACAAAAGCTGGCTGAGTTAAGAGAAATTAGTTGACTTACGGGCATAAGTCACCCGCTCGTGACGACTTACTTACAAAAACTGGTTGAATTGTTTTAAAAAGGCTGACTTACGGTCATAAGTCAACTTACGTAATGACTGACATACGAAAATATGGCTGACTTACGCTTTTCTGACTGGCTTATGTACTCCTGTTACAACTGACTTATGTACTCCTGTTACGCTTTTCTGACTGGCTTATGTACTTCTGTGCACTCATGTTTCGGAAGGAAGAATAACTCAGTTCTTTCTATGTTTCTGAGGAAAGAATAACGCAGCCCTTTCTATGTTTTCAGAGTCAGAATAACTCAGCTCTTTTAACCTTTGAGGTCTTTTAACATAAGATATATAACTCAGCTACTATGTAATATAACTCAGTCACATCAAAATATAAAACTCTGTTGTATCAGAAATCAAACTTAGTCTTAACAATAATCTAACTTTTACGCATTATATGTCAAATTCAATCGCAATATACATGAGAACACGACGAGGGCGAATACGATTTCGACGAAGACGATTTCGGAGAAGACGACCAGGGTTAAAAGTAGGGAAACTAAACTGTTGTTTTTATATTTATATGTAACAGAAATGATACTCAGCCACAACATAAATCAAACTCGTCCACAACATAATCGAACTCAATCGCAAAATATATCAAAGGGAATCAATCGCAATTTACCAGAAATTTCGAGGAGGGTTCACAATAAGATTTAGACGATGTTGAGCGACTGAGAAATTTGATATGTATAATGTATGTTTTATTGACGTGGAATACGGTTTAATGATGTGGAATACGGTTGAGTGACGTGAATTTGTTTATTATAAATTAACCAAATGAAGAGAAAACTAAGCAAGGGAATGAATCGTAATTTACAAGGGTTTCGAAAGCACTCTAGTAATTTTTGAAAGATGTATAGTATTCTAGGTATTATGGAACTTTTCTATGGTATTTGAGCGATTTTCTCATTAATTATTAACTCAACAAGTAAACGAGCTACAACGTTTAAACAATCAGTCAAAACACATGAATTAAATAAAGACACATTTATCAGCATCTTTCAACCCCTTTGGCAATGCTCCTAGCTTTGTGTAACAAGTAGCTCTCTTACTGTACGTCTGCAGACCATGAAAGAGACAACAAAAAAGAATTAATGTTTCCTTATAGAAGGTGCTTAGCTAAACATGAAACAAATATGCTCTTATCATAATGTCTTTCAGTTTCTTTTGCAAGTAAAGAAGCTGTTCGGAACCATGTTTTCTTTCTTAACCGAATATCAAGAAACGTCCAGCTTACGTAGACAGCGAGATCGACGTAATGGCCGATTCTTGTTGATAAATCCATAAGTACAAGCAGTGAATGATATCAATGAATGAATTCAAAATTAGGCAACCAAATCCAAAGCAGATCCAAGCAGCAATACCCATCAGCAATAATCACCAGCGTGACAACACATAACTTTGCACTCAGAATGTGATGAAACATAAGACAAAATAAAAGTCTCACCCTTGGAAAGAATGTTGGTTAACCGCTGCAATAGCAGTTTCGAACGGCATAGCCTTCACAGGATAGAATCCCAGCGTCGTCCCAAACAGATTTAGCGAAGCTCTTGCACCCACTACAAGTTCCAAATTCTCAAAACCCAATAAACAACAATTAGCAAACATTTCTGTATAAAAACTAATGATTAAGGCAAGAAGATGCAAACGGTCCAGACAGAAAGAGAAGGTCATTGATATTCACATCTCGAGCGATTTTTAGTTCATCCTCTGAACAACCAGACCAAAGTGGATGAGTTGTAGTAATTATATTAGTTTTACTAATTCTTCCAGTGTACTACGCAATATCTAAAGTCGTAAGATTCTACAAACTGTCACCTACAAACATAATCCTTAATTTCATGAGTAGCATGCTTTGCCTCCATAGTAGATGTTGTATTAGCCTCCACTATAAAAAATATGTCTTTTCTTAGCGGTCGTTAAACCCTATCGACAGATACCATATCGTTTTCTTATATGCTCTCACATCGACCGTCATTGTAGGTCTAGCACTTTAGATAGCAATCATAGCATACATAATGTATGCTATAATTAACATATTTATAATAACGTTTTACTCGAAACAATTGTTTACTTTTATAATAATGCTATATATTTGTTAATACAGATTTTTAAAATTAGCTTTAGTTTTTTACATTATATAGCATTTGATTTGTGTTATAATTGGGTTGCATTCATATTACAAAGATAGCAAAATATTTGTGTTATTATTTTTTTAAGCACCCAAAAATTAATATTATAATAATTATAGCATTGAATTTGTTTTGTAATTATAATTTATTTTTGGATTTATTTTATTATAATAATTAAAAAATGAAATCATTATATTAAATCCATAAATCATTTCCATGTTTATAAAAGAGTAACATTTTCATAACGTAAGGTATCAACCAATCAAAACCATAAGACCTACCAACAATTAGCAAGACTCTTTCAATCTACCACCAATAACCTTTCACAATCATTCAGAACATATATACTACCATCATTAGCATCTTCACTTTTCTTATCTTCTATTTCTTGGACAGGCAATGGTGCGCCAACTAAATCATCCTCTATTTCTAACTCAAGATAGNGTTGATTTCACTAACTTTAGTGTTTTTAGGATTTTTGCATTAGAATTTGCATCTGCACGCATTTTGGAGGTTTTTCAGGACTTTCAGGTATTTTTGGGAAGGATTTGAGAAATTTCGGAAAAACAGCACTTGACGTTGGAATGGACTTGGCACTCAGCACTCCACTTTGGAATGGACTGAACTTACCTCCAAGCAGTTGTAGGATCGATCCCAACTCAATGGAGGATCGATCCCAGGCAACCCTGCAGCGAAAAAAGATCGATCCCACTCAGCAGTCTCGAGATCGATCTCAACTCAGTGCAGATCAATCTCAGGTCACTCGAGATCGATCCTGCAACGAACCCAGATCGATCTCAGGCAGCTCTGCAACAAAACAATTCGATTCCGCAGTTATGTTTCCAACGTTTCCGNGTCTCAAACAAAGCCAAGGAAGTGCACAAAGACAAAGCAAGACTAAGAAGACGGCTCATGAGATCGATCTCACTTGTGTCGGGATCGATCTCAGGTTTTCAATGCCGGGATCGATCCCAACCTTAGCAGAAGTTTGGACGCAACGAAACTGGATCGATCC
>OVBE01008782.1:0-14560 GCA_900406425.1 Iberis pinnata | reverse complement strand
ATATCCCATGTCAAACGTTTTCAGAAACTTTTTCACATCATAAAGTGATGTGTAAAGGACATTATCTTCCAATAACATATCAGGCAATGTATTCAGCAGGTCAATGAATCTCTTATCAGACCATCCATTATGTGTCTTCAGTCTAAACAACGAGACAATGGTAGATAGTTTACTATGTTTTGCGCAACTTGGATACAAAGGTGTTTCAGCATCCACTAACTTTGCTAGGAACTCGTCTTCTTTATTATCTTTTGTCTCTGCCGTCTCACCTATGTCATTGTTATTAGCTAATTCTTCATCAAACCTCACAGCTACTTTATAAAACCCAATAATTTCATCATTATAGTTGTTGTCTTTGCTTACCATTTCAGCCTCATTATATGTTTCTCCATGATAGTACCAAATTTTTTGCAATTTGTAACTTCTATCAATTCCCCTAGTTACAAGATGAGACACAACTTCACTGCTTGAGTAGCGATCAACATTGCGATAGTCAATGCATGGGCAGACTATGACATTTATGTCACCAGACAATGCAGCAACACAATTAACAAACTTTCGAGCACCTCTCTCTTAGGCAGGATCAGCTCTATATGGGAAAAAAGAAAAAAGGTGTTATACTACAAATAAAACACCAACTAAGTTTAATTTGTTCATACTTGTGAAGATGGAGCCATGCCTTCTCCAACTTTTTTGACCTCTGATTCTCAAGAAAACGATTTGATCGATTAACTTTCCACTTCCGTAAGTCTCTTTTGTATCTCCGTCAAAATCGCGACTACAGCTCCATCGAATTCCAATTCCAGCTTCGCCGAAGGTGAAGAAGTTTCGTTGATTACGGGTTTCGAAGAAAATAAAATAATTGCAGAAGATTAGATGACACTATTTAAGAGTTATAGAATAAAGTAGCAAAAAATCTTCTTTTTAGTAGAAATTTCGCTAAGTAAAAAGAAATTAAAATGGAAACGTCAAAAAAATAAGTAAGTTTTCGCGGGATCAGGTACCGCTTCATTAAATCTCAAAATATAACTTATTATCCGCTACTAAAAATCTTTGCAACCCTCGCGACGTCTACGATAGCACTCTAGTAATTCGCGCTATCATGGATTGCTATCAATACTACTTTTTCTTGTACTGTTGTCTCCATATTTGCATAGCATACATAGCATCTATTAGCCTGTAAAAACCATAAAAATTTTTAAAAAAATTCGAAAATCATCCTTCAAAAATAGAGTGTCATTGTAGTTGCATTTCATGTAGTTGCATATAGGATGTTGAAATTTCATGTAGTTGCATATGCATAGGGAACTATGAAGATGATAACCTTGTAAGTCTGTTGTTTTCTCAGAAAATGTTAGTGCCATGGTTATTAGTTGTCTAATTCATCCTGAAATTATCTGAAGTAATACTGCACCTTGCTTGGAATGTTAACTTGCATGATCATTTATCTCCTGAAGCATGTTGCGATTTGAAGTTTGCCCCTATCTATTAGAACTTAAAATTTGAATGTATAATTATCATGTTTGTCTGCTGAATATGGACTCATGGATAATACATACATATTTGAGTTATCTTCTACATTTTACCAGTTTTGTTAACCCAAGTAGAATCCCCACCTTTGAACCTTGTCTTCTTTCAAACCCTGAATTTACTACTGAGTGGTTGGTCTTTTATGGAATGAGCTTGGTAGAACGTGTTAGGTTCGAACTGACATGAATAGGGTCTCATGTAATTCTAGTCCATGTTTTTTGGACTAGATAGGACTAGGTGGGATTCCATTTTGGATGTTGGTTTGGGTGGAATTGAATGAAAGGGTATTGGTAGTTGGTAAAAAGGAAATGTTAAGTAACAACTTTAGGAGATGAATGGAAAAGAATCAGAATTTGCTAGTAGAAAGTTTAGAGGAATAATGATATGCAAAAGAAGTATGGCTAGTGCAGATTAAGAAAAAAGTATATGACAATGAATTCAAAAAGGGTAAAACCCAGAAAGATAGTATAAATGAAAAGGTCATAAGCCATAAATGTTTAAGTAAATAAGTTCATAAAACATCTAGCAGTCATTTAAGAAAGAAGTCTATCCTAAGTGTAAATAAGGAAAAGATGAAAAAGGGGAATATGTGAATAAGTTAGATCACTTCAAGTGTCAAAGGGTATATTTAAGACTCCTTACTGGGTAGAATCAGGAAACCTAGGTTTCATTAGCATTGGGTAAATGGGGTTCTATTTTTGTATGCATCTAAGTGTTCCTACCTTTAGCCTTATGCTAAAGCTCGTTCTCTTTTGAGAGAACCCCTAATTCTGAATCATCAACCATTGCATGAAGGGGTGATCTTTACTCCATAACCTGTCCTTGACCAAATGAGTTCATTGAAAGCACATGACTTGATCCATGGTTCCTGATTAATGAATGTTAAAGGGGCAAACGAATTTGAATGCATTGTGGAGGTTGGAATTGGTCTGTGATGAACTATGATGAGTATGGCTAAGGTTTTTAAGTAGAACGAGCTTAGGACTGCATTCTAGAACTAGTAACCAGGACATTAATATTACATGTGTTAGCAGCACGTTTTGGTTTTTAGTTCCCACTTTCAAACCCCACTCTCGGAATTCTGAATTATTTTCTTGAGGGCAAGCAATGATTTAGTTTGGGAGAGTTTATGTCTCTATATTTTCATGGTTTTTATAAGTAATTTAGCATCAATTTTGAGGTATTTATGTGTGCATATATCACATTTATAGTTTTAATTAGCAAGTTTATGTTTTTTAGGGATTTTTGCATTAGAATTCGTATATGCACGCATTTTGGAGATTTTTCAGGATTTTCATGAGCTTTTAGGACGATTTGTGAAAATTCAAAAGAGGAAAGGAAAATGTGTATAATAGACCAACTCAAGCTAGGACTCAGCTAGAACAACTAACACAAGGCCCAGATCGATCCAAAGGACGAGCCAACTTCAACGCGGATCGATCCAGCTTCACCATCAGATCGATCCACCTTCACCATCGGATCGATTCACACAACATTTTGGATAGATCCAACCTCAACTTGGATCGATCCCATGGATCGAGCCCACCTAGCAGCCAGCCCGATATAATCAACTCCTCGACTCTATCTCACCTCGTCACCACCTAAAGCCCGTATCGATCTCCTTCAACTCCACCTTTGGATTGAGCCACGCTATGTATCCATCTCGGCCTCAACCGTGGATCGATCCCACCACCCTAGCTGGCTCGATCACGCACTCGTCTTCACCTTGGCCACCTCGATCACCGACATTTTGGCTTGACCTCAGTTCAAGCTCTGAAGCCACCTTAATACTTTGGCTCGATCTCATGCACTTCTCAACTCGAGCCAAACATGCTCTGACCCGACCAACTCAAATCCGAAATGGAACTGACCCAAGACCCAAGCCAATGACTGTATTTTGTCTTTTATGAGTTTTAGGGCTTTTCCTAAACACTATATAAGCCCTAAAACGCCTCCTTTTTAGCAAGTTCTGTTTTTGTTGCCGTTTTAGGTTTTTGTCTTAGGTTTCTTTTTCTCTCTCTTTCCTTTGTTGTTCTTAGTGTTCTTGGTGTAAAAACTCAGAATCCTTTAAGTTTTATGCTAATCTACTGTTTTCTTTTACTTTCCTGTTTTGTTTAAGGTTGTTTTCTATCTGGTGTATGTTGATCTTCTGTTTTTCATCTTAATCTTTCGTTTTAGCTTTGATCATTTTCTGGGTTTGTTATTGTTTCATTGATGTTCTTATTTTATGGGTTTGATTTCTTGCTGTTGTTGTTGTTCTTCATGAGTTTGACCTTTGATCATGATGTTTGGTTTTAAGCTTATGATTTATGTTTTTCCTGCTTTCATACTCATGAGTAGTGAGTAGTTTCCTTAAGTTCCTGAGGATGGGGTAGACTAGGGTTGATGTTTTTATCTTACCTTAGCACCTAAGCTTGTTTGCATATCGATCCCTTCTTTTTCATTGTGCTTGATGCTGGTTTCTTTCACGCCAATTGAAATATGATCTTGGGCATTCCAGCACCCGAAAAGTGTTCAATGGAATGCCTGATCATGGTGATTTTAGAGATTTTCTCATTCTAGCCTAACGATTTAGATGCTTAGGATCTGCATCTCAGCCTAAGAAGTTAGATGTTTAGGGGGCTTATTGGCTTTAGTAGGTTGGTTCTTCATGCCTTCTAGGTAGTGTATCGTTAACGGGAGTTAGGTCTGGTGATTGCTTAGGTTGATTCCATTTATCAAGGGATTGGACTTGGTTGCATATGAATCTACTGTCTAGGGGTAGCTCATTGTTTGAGGTATGTTAGGTGCTTAGGTGGATCAGGATGGATCTCTAGTCGATTACCCTTGTCCTCGGGAGCTGTTTCCCATTTGATTGCTTCCTTACTCTTTTCACTTTCCTACTGTTTTTGCTTTCCCTCTATTTTTACCTTTTACCCTATTACTTACTTATGCATGTTGCTTTTGTTTCTGTTTTTAGTTCCACCATGTTTTATTTCACTTAGGACCTGTTAGAAACCCCCTTTTTATTGTTTAGCTTGACTCAATAGAACCATTGCAATCTTGATTGTTAGCATCACACTCATTTGGATTGACAACCTTACATACTACAATGACCATGATAGTGCTGTAAGGGATTGATACCTAAAAAAAATCCTACTATCATCTACGTTGATGATATGTTAGTTGCATCTAAGAACATAGAAGGAATAAAGGATCTGAAAAGAAGATTAATGGAAAACTTCGAGATGAAGGACCTTGGAGCAGCTAGCAATATATTAGGAATGGAGATTATAAGAGACAGAAAGAAAGGAACCTTAAAGCTATCTCAAACTAAGTATTTGTCTCAAGTATTGAAGACATTTGGAATGTTTGAATGTAAACCAGTGACAACTCCTATTGGGTCTCAATTCAAACTAAAGAGTCTAACAGAGTTAGAACTGGAAGAGGAAAAGAAATTCATGGATCATATACCCTAGCCCAGTGTAGTAGGTAGTATCATGTATGCCATGGTAGGTTCCATACCAGACCTTGCTTGTGCAGTGGGTCTGGTTAGCCGGTTTATGAGTAAACCATGTAGAATTCACTGGCAAGTAGTGAAGTGGGTAATGAGATACTTAAAGGGTATTCTAGATATAAATTTAACATTTACAAAGTCTGATAATTTTAACATTGTTGGTTTTGTAGATGCAGATTTTGCCGCTGATCTAGACAGAAGAAGATCTATTACAAGTTATACATTTCAAATTAGAGGTAATACAGTTTCATGGAGGTCAGGTTTACAAGGTATAACAACTCTGTCAACTACAGAATCAGAATATGTAGCATTGACAGAGGCTGTTAAGAAGCTATATGGCTTAAAGGTATTTGTGGTGAGTTAAATAGTAATCATTCAATTGTTAAAGTGTTTTTTTATTCTCAGAGTGCCATTTGTTTGGCAAAGAATGGTGTATTTCATGAAAGGACTAAACACATACAAACTAAATATCATTTTATCAGAGATATAATTGCTACAGGTGATGTGTTAGTTGAAAAGATTCATACTTCCGAGAATCCAACAGACTTACTCACAAAAGCCTTACATGGACCCCGGTTTGAAGTTGAACTAAAGCAGCTCAGAATTTGCTGAGTCTGCTCGTGACCTCACCCAGGTAAATTGTCCCTTGACAGGTAAGATCAAAAGAAAAATCATGGTTAGTCTTTTGTTATCTATTCAAGGTCACAGTTAATAGTTAAGATCATAAGCCATTATCTGTTTACCAGGGTATATATATATATTCTAATCATCATAAGTATAGGGTATAGAAGCTTTTTTTCTTCTGGTATTGTGTTGCAGCCTCAATTGCAGGTTCAGAAGATCTTGCGAGTAAAGAAAACAAGGAATGGGTTAGTAGTAGATCCAAAAGGAAATGTTTCATACTCTGATCTAATGAAAAGTTTACATGCAAGAAGGAAATAAAAGTTCTTACCCGGAAACTTTTCGATTTTCTTCAACAAATCTAGTTTCAACTTCTTCAAGGAACCCTGGAAATATTAAACACATGCAGTCAGTCTTAAATCCATGGGTTCAGAAGGAAAGTTAAAATATAAAGGGTCAAAGGAGATGAAGAGACTTATCTTACTCTCGTCGACGTTGAAGGAATGGAAGTTGTAAAGGTCACAAGGAAGCTGAAAAAGACTAAAAGACAGAGAGATTATAGCTTTATGAGAAGGAGAAACTGAAAAGTGTTCTAATCAAGGAGGAGTACTTACTGAAGAGGAAGAAGAGCAGGAAAACTCATGAGGAACACGGAGGAAGGATTTTACAGTCGTTCGAGCAAAAGACTTCAGAATCACCTAGAAGGAAGCTTATGCGGCGAAGAGGAAATTGTTCGGAAGGAGACCAGAAGTCAAAGGAGGAGAATGTTAAACCTAGTTGCTTCTTGGGCTCTTTCGTGCTGGGCCTGTTTCATTGGTTTGGGCTTAAGTGATAAGGTGAGTGTTTGGTGCAGATTGGGCCTCGTTATTTCGCGAATGACAAAGCCCATAGCTAGTTGGTGCGTGAGCTTAAAAGTAGATTCTTCGTCTTCTCTGGTGCTCAAGAGAGAAACCTGCAAGATAGAATCAGAGAGTTAGTTCGTACATTCAATCGAGAAAGATATTGATTGTAACTCGCCGGAATACATATAAGGCTGAGAGGAGAGTGTTCTTATCTTTTCTGATTATTGCACATTTATAGAGGTTGAGTTCGATAGCATATTGCTGTTGTAACGGATTCAATCTCGACCATTGTATCTTTGTTCTTTAACAGAAAATAGTGAAGGCAGTTCTGGAGGTTCTGTCCCTCCACCCGAGACGTACGGCTAAGTCAGAACTCGGTGATCAATTTGGTTGAGTCAAGGTTAAAAGTTCACATCTCTTTTTTTTCAATATTTATTAGTATTATATTGTTAAGAAACTATTAAAAACTCATTGTTTGAGATGGTCTTAGGTACATATTCCAACAATCCACATTCTAGCATTCTCGTATTCCATCAATCAACACTCTTACATATACTTGTTAAAATGTTCAATGTTGGATAAAAAGATTATAGGTTTATCTTGGAAATATTTGCATTTTAAATCATTAAAGTGAATCTGCCAATCTAATTTCCACTATGATTCCAGCGTGGTGCTGGTTTTTTTTTTGGAAATAGAATGGATAAAGGACGTCCTTTTTCATAAATATATTAGGAATAGAAACTTACCCATTAGTTTACATGACCAAAAACCCATGACAAAAAGGTAAAAGAAGAAGAAGAAGAAGTTAAAATTTAAAACAACACAGTACACACGATCGAAGTCTCTTTTGATTAGTCATTCTAAATGTATTTAAGTAAAAGATAAAGAAGCGACGATGTGGAAGAATTGCAAATTGACCAAGACATCTTTGGCATGGATAGTGGCTCGGCGTTCAACTCGTGAGAACAGCTGGTTGCTTAGCTCTTCGCCGATGTGAGCTTCAACTAGCACACCGGCCACACTCCGACAACTACTAGCAAAGGCACGACCCACTTCCGATGCATCATCTGGCTGGCTCACAACAAGTGGACTCCCTCCTTTGTAAACCACCAGCTTCTCTATTGCGAATGAGCCATTGGCTTCAACTACTTCCTTAAAATCTTGAAGGCTTGGTGCGTAAACCGGGATATTGAATCCATCGCGTTTCTCTGCCGCTACCATACCCTGCAAAAACAAACGTTACGTCTATTTCCATCGTGGACTTAATTTTATATGATAAGGGACAAGGATAATGACTTTTCATTATTACATATGTACTGAAATTAACTTATTGTAAATTAGTATATATGTACTTTTCTTTGAGTCACTACCATAAGTTAATGACTTTAAGCTTTACTTGTTTGGTAGTGAGAGTTTGATCTAATTAACGTAAAATGATTAATGTTAGAAAGCTATAGGTAACAATTATTGTTGATCTTTTTGTATGTCTTCTACACGAATATGGCCTGCCGATTTAGTCGCTACAAGGTCATCATGACGATTTGTTGTGATAGACGGTTCAGATTGGCGAGAAGAATCGGACGGACATGAATGTCATGATTTTTACTAATATTTAAAAGGAGAAGTGAGTCTTGACTGAGAGTGTATACTAAACCACCGCAATAACTGAACTTGATTAAAGTGATTTGTGGATAACAAAACTAGTATAACAGTAAAAGTTTAACGTAGTCTGGTTAATTAGGTGTACTTTTCTTAGAAAAACGGTCAGCGACATTTCCCACAAAATACTGAAATTGGGTCAAATGTAGATATGTTATATAATTACTAATTTTCCTATTGCTAAAGCCAAAAAAGGGCATGGGTTAAAATATATTTGATAAATCTTAGATTTGCTAAAACTATAATAAATGAAGGAGGGAGGTACCTCGCGGACAAGGTCGTCCCAAGCGTCCTGAAAATGTGTGCCGAAGAGTAAACCGGCACCTCCCTGGTCGGTGGGGTCCGGAGATGTACGACCGAGACAAACCAGGAACATGGCCCCACCTCTCTTAACCTCCGCCGCTCTTGCCCTTAGAAACTCCGCCAAATCTGCCTGAAACTGCCGTTTGTACGCCGTTGCCATCTTCTCTCCGGCGCCGTGTATGAACACTTTCCCTTTATTATACGCCGACGATCTCTTATCCGTTACACTCTCCGGTACCTACCACATTTTTCATTTCTTACTTAATATAATCACAAGTGCTTTTTGTTGTTGTTGTAAGTTTAGATGACGTAGAGTGTGTACCTGAGAGAGCCAATGCAAGGAGAATGCAGAGTGGAAAAAGTCAATGGTTCTCGCCGGAAAAAGTCGCCGGTAAAAGGAACCGGGAACACCAGCAACAAAGTAGGAGCGATTTCCATCGGTAGCAAGGCACTCCTCCATGCAAGAATTAGAGACAAGCGGAGGAAGAAGCTGGAAAAGAGTGTTGAAATCATTGCTTGGGAGATCCGAGAAGAAAGCTGTGAACTCCGGAGGCTCGATTCCCCTGGTATCAAACCGCTTTGAGATGTGTTTGACTATGAAATCGATTATATGGACAGTGTTAGCACCGGAGGAGCAGCCGAGATCAACAGCCGTGAACGGTGGAGGACTGCCGGAGGAGTTTAGATGAACATTGTCAAGTGTTTCTTCTAAGAGGTGAAGCATGGACCGTGCATGCATCGCCTACAATTTTATATATATATATACTATTTACTTTTCGTGATTTACTAAACATATACATTACTTAACGTTTACATTTAGCTTTTAAGAAGTTTTGGCTAATTACACCCAAAAAGAAGTGTTTGCTTAAAATATAATCTCTTTAAAAATTGCCAATTTAATTCTTTTGTTAAAATGCTAAATTTTAGTTACTGAAATTATCACGTTTTTACAACCTTTTCAGTACGGTATCTCAACCTTTAAACAAAACATGTTGGTTCAAAAAGAAAAAAATCGAATTATAATTAAGAAGTAATTCCCTTAATGGGACAATAATACTTAGAACACAAAAAAATGAAGGTGTACGTGTAGAGACCTGAGCTTGAGAGTTATTGGCATAGCTGTCTTGTCCTTTACCACCTTTCATACTGAGAAGTCTTTCGAGCTTCATGTTACAAACAGCAACGTTGTCTCCTTTCGAACCCATTTTCTAACCTCTCTCTCTCTCTTTCTCTGCACTTTGTTTGTGAATGAGACAAGCTAGCTAGAACCGACGACACATATTTATAGAAAAAGAGGACAGAGATAAAAGTCCCAATTTAATTGAATGGGGAAACATATTATTAAATGTGCCTTTGCGTACATATTGTGTATGTACTGATTATTCATGCAAAAACAACGCATCATTATGTTTGTTTTCCTCAAAAAACAAAAGATAGATATGTGATGTTATGTACTTGTGTCACGTTATAGATAGGCTTGTATGATATATATACATGGTTTGTCATTTTCTGTACCTTAGGTTAAATTTTTTTTGCCGGCCAAATTTTGTGTAGGGCTGATAGGAGTAAAGAGCAGCATAGTTTATACATATATACAAGTGACTTTTTCGGCTGTTATTTAAATTGAAATTCAAATATCCGTGACGATACCAGTACCTTCGCTTCCGCTTTTAAGACAATGAAACTCTATTATCAATATTTTCAATTCGTGGTTTGCGACTAAATCCACAACCTATCATGTTTTTAACCTCATCTCTTAATATGAAGTAGACGCAATATTATCTCCGAGCATAATTTCTTTAACAAAATTAGTTATCGCATCAACGCATTCTCCAACCAAAATTGAAGTATGTGTGTAACCCCAACAATATACTTGTATATATAAAAGTGAATAACCATCTTTACAATTTTATATAGCGACTGTTTAACTATGTCTAACATGCCAAAAGATGTGTTCTTCTACATTAGATTCTTTAACGCTTTCTTATTCAATCTTTGCAGACTGCATATTTTCTCTATAGACATCATTAACCAGTTGAACATTACAAATTCCACAATCTACTTATGTTCTATGTTCTTCTAACCTATCAGCAACAAACGATTCACTACTACTACCACAATCAAGCCTTTCTCCATCTACAACCAAATCTTATAATATGTCATAAATCCATCGCAATACATGCAATTTTATATTAAATCAATCATAATATTATGGGAATTTCGGCATTGAGAACATGAACATTTCAATTTACGAGTTTTTTGGGCTTTAAGTTACTAACATGTCAATTCTATGAACTCGCTAGACCGCGAACGTATTCGTCAATCAAGAACTCTGATTATAGATCCATCCTTGGACCATTTATCTACTATAGTAAATAGGGAATAGACATAGTTTTAGAAAAGATTTGTGTGTATGTTGTTGTGAATGAGCTTGAGGTATTTATAAAATCAAAAAGTACTATAGATTTTTGACGAAATTTTCCTAGAATTTTTGAAAACAACGGTCATATAATGCCTATTTTCAATAGTTTAAAATTGATGGGATATTGGCGTCTTTTTGACGGATAATAGCGTATTTTTGACAGATATTGGTATAAAAAAATTATGCCAGTTTTCCATTGAATTTATTGAGATACTTTGACGAAAAATTATTCATCAGCAGTTTTCAATGGACAACAAACATATTTTTCAAAAAAATTATTCGTTTTTATTTCGAAATTCTATTTTAATGTGATATATTTACTTGTAGTACAATGCTGTTGTGGTAGAGTAGGAAAATGCATTTAGATGTTTGGGTTAGTATAAGTGATCAAAGGGTGGTAACTTTGAGTCTTAAGAACACACTACAAGAAAGCACGGCCATTCTGACAGGCATATCCGTCAGAAATCCGTCAGACACACCAAAAAGTGACGGTTAACTGACGGGTTTTATCCGTCCGTTTTAAATAGGGCGGAAATACTAATCTGTCACTTTGTTCGTCAGAAATATCTGACGGATTAAGTGATGGATACAGACTGACAGATTTAGTGACAGATTATGTTCATGAGTTTAAAAACCGTTACTAAATCCGTCAGTCTGTATCCGTCACTTAATCCGTCAGAAATTTCTGACAGACAAAGTGACGGATATTTACTGACGAATTTAGTGACAGCTATTAAAAAAACAGTTCTTTAATTAATTTTTAATAAAATTTTATTTAAATAATTATAAAATAAAATTTAAAATATTAATAAAATCGTAATTTAAAATATTAATAAAATTAAAATTCAAAATATTCATAAAATTAAAATGCAAAATATTCTGAAATTCTAAAATAGACAAAAACTAAAAAATGTGTTTAAGAATCCATGAACCGTCGCGCCATATGTTGCATAAACGCATTCATCTTCTCTTGCATCTCAACTTGCATCCTCATTTGATCTACCCCCATATGTCTCATAATCTCATTTCAGCGTCGCGCTCCTCTTGTGCTGCCTTTGTCTCGGCAGTTATGTCGTCACTATTCCGGACGTATTTTGCGTCAGAAAAGTTCGTCACAGATCCCCCTGTTTTCTTGTAGTAACAAGAGTTTATTGGTTGGCTTTAAATGCTTATGATGAGAAAAGTTAAAAGGAAAATCAATGTGTTTCCATATGAAACCACCCAAGGGGACATTAGGAGTATTCACGTCATGATACGATCGTAGTTAGATTCATGCATGTTTCAAATTCTTCATCTTCTTCTCTTTTTTGACAATCTTTAGGACCAATACTTGGAATATGAATGTTTTGAACATTCTTCATCATTTTTGACACTATCGTATTATTTATATTCAAAGTATTGGTCCTAAAGATTGTCAGCTAACCTCTATCGACTATCCCGAAAAATATAATTATACGATCTTATTTAATTTGTCATTCTCTATTATAGGATGAAAGGTCAAGAAATATTGAATAAAATCTGGTTAATTCACTTCTAAATAATTAAATAATCAAGCCGAACCTAAGGTGAGGCGATCGAAAATAATTATAGATATAAGTTGTTTACACTCATGTAATAATTAAACACTAAATCGAAATTTAAGAGAAATTCTTGTAACGCTTGTCAATATATATATAACAAAGTGGATTTTGCCAAAATTAAAGTAACTGGAAAGACTAGTTAGCTCAGGTAAGTGAGTAGCTAACTCAGCTAAACTAACTCGAAAGACTAGCTAGTTCAGCTAGGTGAGTAAAAGACGCTCAACCAAGCTCAATGAGCTGAATGAGTACTAACCTATTTGGGTGGATTGGTAAGCTAACACTCAAGCTCAGTGAACTAAGGAGTGAAATAGCTCACAAGTGAAAGGTCATCAAATGAACAGTTGCCACCGCTGGCCCAGTGGACACTAATTGAAAAGGTGCAACGAAGGGGTGTGTCTTTTTACAAAATGTCACACTTTTTCATGTGGAAAGGTGTCTTGACCAAAGGTCACGTCTTTTCACGTGATGCCTCTCGCCTCCTATAAATAAAGCCTATGTCATTCATTTGTCTTCATCCACTTCTCAAATCATTATCACAAAACATGGTTTTCAATATTGGCTAAAGAAAAAAATACAAACACATAAAAACAAGCAGTTCCAATAAATACCCCGCTTCCAACGTCTCGAGAGTATTCGTAGAATACTAAGGTTGATAGACTTTGTTAAGAATAAAGCTTAACAAAAAAATAACGGTTGTATCCTGGGATTCTGAAATTGCAATAAGTTGCCTTACTACGGGTAATTTTTAGAATTAAAGAAAGATTTTCGACTCGACTCTGTTTGCTTTAAGATTACTTAATGTTTTAAAATCAGGTTTTAACTCAATCCTGTTTACGTCCCTACAATCTTAATTCTAAAATTTTGCTTTTTAGCTATCGCTTTAAATCGGATTCGAGTTTTAACAATTTCTAAAACTTTTTTTACCGGTTCGTGATTCGATAGAACGTTACCGCGATAATTTTAGTGATAGTTTCTGGTTTCTGTCAACTCCATGACAATCGAGAACATTGATAACGTCCACATTGATGGACAAATTGATGGATCTAGCAATACGACCTTGACCTTTGGAAGATATTCCAAGGATATGTTCGAAAAGGTGCAAACCTAGGACAAGTTCGAAAAGGTGCGAACTGATGACTCTGAATTTTTATGGATTTTACATATCAATTAGCATCAATTCTGAGGTCTAAAAGCGTGCATACATTACATTTATAGTTTATTTTAGTAAGTTTATGATTTTTAGGACTTTTGCATTAGAATTTACTTATGCGCGCATTTTGGAGATTTTTCAGGACTTTCAGGAGTTTTCGGGAAGGATTTGTGAGATTTCAGAAAAGCATCACCTCACGCGGAATGGACTGGATCTACCTTAGCATCAAGGCAGGATCGATCCCAACTCAACACATGCAGGATCGATCTCAACATTTGCAGGATCGATCTCAGCACTTGCAGGATCGATCCCAACTCAACACTTGCAGGATCGATCCCAACACTTACCATGATCGATCCCAACACACTTCAGATCGATCTCAGATCGATCCCACCGCAGCAAGGATCGATCTCTCTCTCTCTTTCAATGAAGTTTGTGAATCGAACGAAGCTAAGGAAGTGCACGGAGTTGAAGCATGACTAAGAAGAAAACAGGCAAGATCGATCTCACCTATGTCTGGATCAATCTCAGGCACTCAATTCTGGATCAATCGATCGCGCACTCACTAACTCGAAATCAAACACGCTCCAACCCGACCAACTCAAATCCGGATACCACCTGAATCAAGGCCCAAGATCCAAGACAATGATTAGCATTTTGTCTTTAGTGCGAATTAGGGCTTTTCTTTGAACACTATAAAAGCCCTAATTCGCCCCCATTTGCACAAGCTTTAGTTTTTCTTTCATTTTTAGGTTTTTGTCTTAGGTTTCATTTTGTTAAGTTGTTCTTCATGTTCTTGGTGTAAAAACCAGATTTCTTTCAAGTTCTTAGTTAATCTTTGTTTTTCTTTAGATTTCTTGCGTAGCTTTACTTTGTTGCATATCTGCTCCATGTTGATTGACGTTTTAAGCTTTAATCTCATGTTTTAGTTTACTGTTTCATTGCTGTTCTTCATTT
>OVBE01008781.1:0-16763 GCA_900406425.1 Iberis pinnata | reverse complement strand
AAATCTCAAAAGAGTCGTCGCGACGAACTATTCGCCTCTGCCTCTTTTCTCTCTATTGGGGTTTCTCTTTTACGGTTAATCAAATTAACCTTAACAAAACACGTTTATATAAGTTCGATAAAGAAACCCTACGTAACATTCATTAGCTAATGTAAATCTACAATTACGTTAAGGTAATGGGTCTAATAAGCCCACTTTTAATGTGATTCCAAATCACAAGTTACGTATGTTTATATATATATATATATATATATAATAAACATTAATTCTTTAACTAATATATTAAATATATATATATATATATATATATATATATATCTTATATACCATATGATTAATAACATTATTAACCCCATATTTACTTGATCCAATTTGCTTAGGTGTGTGACCCTGTAGGATCATATAATATTAGCAATGAACTCATAGATCATAGATTATAAGCGGTCTCTAGCAAAACATTATAACCACCTAATATTATATGATTGTTAAACCTTTAACATTACAATTTTACTAGAGTAAGTACAGAAGATTTCAGGACATTCCCAACACTGGGACCTTCTTTTCAACAAACCCTTCCAAAGATAAACTCAAATCAGGGTCCTGCTTTATTGTTATTTCCATAATCGAATTTGGTCACTCGCTATACAAATACATTTTTTCTATTTACATAGTTTAGATTACTAGACCGAATCGTTGTGATCCATAAATTAATGTGACAAAAAGTAATCTCCACTTTTATTTTCAATTTGGAAAGTTTGATATTTTTGGTTTAAATCTTGAAATAAAAAATCTTTTATATTAAACTCCTCTCTGTCTCCTCCATTAAACCAAATCCACGAGTTCGAAAATATTTAATTTGGCAAAACATATTTTGTTACTTTCTCTCTCGGTCACACATGTCATCTACGAGGTTTTTATAAATAAAATATATTTTATTTGTAATTATTTACATTATATACAATTTAGGTAAATAAATAAATAAATAAAAAGTACATTAAAAATATAAATGGCAAATAATTAATTATACTATCTTTACTGTCAGACACATTCTAAAATGTTTTCTACTATTATTAATGTAACCAAACAAAAATATAATTAATATATATGGTATCATTAGTTATTAGGTTTTTTCTTCTAAAAATTATATCTATATATACACANATATATATATATATATATATATATATATATATATATATACTATCCTATACTAAAAACATAAAATGATTAAATAAATAATTTAAATACACCTTTCATTTTCATATTTAATTATATCTTTTGAAAAATAACATATTAAATTATCTATTCTATTAAAACATAAAATTAATAAAACATATTTTATTATTTTATTTTAATATACAATATATTACTCAAATAAATGTTGTATTTATTAATAAGTATATGTCCTATTTGATTTACTGTATTCGATGTAGAATTATATTTTGTAAAATTCGTGGACTATCAACTAGTTAAATAGTAATGAAAGACTAAAATAATATAATTGTGATAACTGATAATCAAAACTGCCTTTTCTCAATTCAGCCCATTAAGCGAACCGCGGGCCTTGGAGTATATTCGTGGAACTTAGTTGCTGTGCGACACAGTTAGTTGGTGCGAAAGCCATGCATATATGTCAATAACTTAATAAACAATTGCTCCAGTTTTATCATTATGTAACAAACAATCAATTATTGTGATAAATTTAAATTCATATGTTTTCAAGATTTATTTCTAGATTTATGAGTCCAATCTGTCACACTATAAGGAGAAAGCTTGGTGTCTTGTTCGATAGTACATCTTCAATACAAGAAAACTCGTATGTAGGTAGGAGCAACTATTAATGGAAGAAGATTGAGTCTCGAATGTATCAGAACAGTCATACTAATTCGCATCTAAATAAGAAAAATACTCAATAAGTGTTTGGGTCCACACGTGAAGTCGAAATGGAAAGGATGACTTCAATTATTAGGCCGTTAAGTTTGACGATTCATCGCCTTTTTTTTGTGTTGGTCGTTGTAGCGTCAGCTTTGATATCCTACTTTTTTGTGACAGGTTCAGGTTTGATATGGGTCATCCTCTTTAAATAAAGCCAAGCTATTGGAGGATAATATTTGTATAGTTTTCTAATTATATAATTGTCTTTTTTATTAGGTTAAACTCATGTAATTACAATTAATATATATATATATATATAGAGCCAGTTCTACAAAAATTAGGACCACAAATCCATAAAAAAATTGGGCCAAATTTGAAAATTATTTCTAGACACACTTAAACTTACAATTTTACATACGTTTAAAATAAGTCTCTACCACTGGACTACAACAAGTTTATGAAATATTGATGGTTGGAGTTTTACATAATATATTTTTGGCCGCAAGCACCTGTTTCCCTTACTCAGGTCCAGGCCGAGTTTGTATATGTATCTGGTGGCTAATAAGAAAAAACTTCCGCTAAACTTTTTAACATGGTATTAGAGTCCTAAGTTCTCTCTTCAATCGATCTTAGTAGTGCATCTGATGAGTAAACCTGAGAATTAAAACTGAACTGAAATTACCGAACCGGTATAAAGGTAATTGCGGTTACGGTTCAATTTAAGTTATAAACCGTTCGGCGTGATTTTAATTCTTATTCGGTTATATCATCGGTTTATTTCGGTTTACATAACCCGATTGGTTACCCGAATCAGTGATATAAATATTTTTACCTCGGTGCATACAAAAAAATAGGTTTACCTCTTTAAACCTAATTCATTTTAAGGTATTTAAACTTTAAAAAAAAAGTGAGGCAGCGATTTTTTTTTTTGTTCTTTGACGATTCTTCTCCGATTCTCTTTTTTTCTCTTGGGTTGACATCACTACACCCTTCTCCCCTCCCACACCCTACAAACTATATATATCCAACTTTTTCTCCTAAACTTGTTAGCTTTTTAGTTTCACGCCCGAACTTATATTACTCATTACCCAACCTCTAACTAATCGATCTCATCATAATCCCACATTTGCTATTAAAAACTAAAAACGCGGTTAGAAATATAATTATAATTAAACCATTACAAAACCAAACATGTTTTGATCTCATTAAAGCTAATCCGAAATTTTTTTTAAAAAAATTAGGGAGATTTTTTTTTCTGGAGTTAGGGTTCTTCATCGAAATCGTTTTGGTGATAAGCTATCTAAAACACCAAGGTGCATCATTAAGGAAATTCATTGAGTAATCAAAGCAAAATTACAGGGCCATCTCGTACAATGTTAGATCTTCTGCTACTTCTTCTCACGAGCATCAACATCATCACAACAAAGAAAATTACTTTACTTTGATTTATTTGAAAATAGAAATCTCTAACTACCTAAGCAATTCTAATATACATAATTGAAACCACTATACATAACTGGAAATTGAAATCTCTAAACTATCTAAGCTAAAATCATGGAAAAGACATTAAAAATAATGGAATAAACCAATACCTAGATCCCAATTCGATTTTCGAAAAAACCTCCCCTATTTTTTCTAATTTCGGGTTAGCTTTAATGAAATAAAAATTGGATTTGGTTTTGGGATGGTTTAATTCTAACACAATTACTAACCGTATTTTTTAGATTTTAATTGCAAATGTGGGATTATGATGAACTCAATTAGTTGGGGGATTAGTGGGTGCAGTCATATAAACCCTTTTTCATTTAGTTAGTTATTTGATCTTGCTTATGGTTTCATCTAGTGATGAAACCAGAAAATATTTTTATCGGAATCACAATTTAAATAATTTAATTTTTATTATAATATAATAATATTTTAACACTAAAAAGTTACTTATATTTCAATATTATTTTGTACATTTTTCAAAATAGTGAAATTATATTGGAATATAATTATATAAAATTTTGAATAGAAAAATAAAAAAAATTAAAATCAACCGTAATAATATAACTACAAAAAATAAATATTTGTAAAGAGATGGGTTTGACCAGAGAAAAATGACAGATAACAAATATTATTTATAGTAATATATAAAGATAAGAAATGCAATTACTAACAAATTATATTGAATATGGTTTTTAAGCATTAAAAAAAAGCTTTAAAACATGCAAAAAGAGGCCTTGAACTCGAGTACATGAGGTGCATATGAAACCAACTCTAACAAGCTATGCTGCCTCAATCACTATGTGAACATTACAAATGTATTTTATTAAATTTAACCGGGTTTAGGCGACCCACTCCTCTACAAGTAGATCTGCCGCTGCTTTCATCCTCTTCATTTTCTTCATCTTATTTGTCTTTTATGGTGGCCATCTACTTTAGCTTTGGGTTTGAGTTTGGCCGTTTTGGCATGGTGTATTTCAATTCTTTTTTGAAGACTTTTAACTTGTATTTTTTCAAATATGTTATTGTATTGTTTAGATCTGTAGGTTGTTTTTTAATCGGTTCTTTCGAGTTTGGAATCTGAATCTTGTTTTTGGTTTCTGAATATTTTTCGGTTTCAATTGGCAGAAAATAGAAAATCCAAAAAACAAAAAAACAAACCGTTCCGAACCATAATCAAAATCGGTTAATTTTGGATACATTTCTAATTGCCTAAAAACCCGAAAAACCAAAAACCCGACCCGAACCAACCCTATTAAACCGAAATCGCACCCCTAGTGATGAGTATGGTTCGACTGTAAAATCCTCGACTATAATTATTGGTGCTAAAGAGAGCAGCATTCTCTCTAACTACGGTTCGACTGGAAACTCCTCAAAATTATAACTGGTGGTACTGATTATGGTGTTAACAATGTGACACATACGTCACACACTTCTGGTTCGTCACACGTTCTCACTACCAAAGATGGACAAGGCCTTACTTTGAACAACGAACAATAGACAAATCTAGTGGAACTTCTCTATATACTGAAAGATAAAAAAATGTTATCATTATTCTGGTATGGTTATCGATATTGGTGCCTCGCATCATCTAACAGGTTGCTTGAAGATGTTACTTGATGTTTTTGACATTCCACCATGTCCTATTGGACTCCCGAATGGTGATTTTATTATGGCGACACAATGTGGCAAGCATAGACTTAGAGGATTAATCACAATTTCCTCTATCTATTGTGTCCCTCATTTGATAAATACACTGTTATCTGTTGCAAAACTACTTCGTGAAAGGCCATGTAGTGCTGTGTTAACTAATATGTTTTGTTATTTACAGGACCGTACAACGACAATCCTGATTCAACGGGTCAAGCTAATCTTGTTAGTAGTGTTAGTGGTCGTGATTTATGGTATAAATGTCTTGGTCATCCGTCGCAATCTATTATCTCTAGTTTGTCAAACTTTCTTAATCTGAAGGATAGTGCTCAAGGAACAAGTGGTCTGTGTGACATTTGTGTAGGAGATAAACAACATCAGTTTGCTTTTGTTGATAGTGATAATAAAGCTGATGCAATTTTTGATCTCATTCATTGCGACGTATGGGAACCATACAATACTTCATCGACATGTGAATCCATTTATTTTCTAACAATGATTGATGATTTCTCACGCGCTATTTGGGCGTTTCTAAAGCGGTTTAAGAGCGGAGTAGCAACACATTAACAAAACTCTTGTACTATGGTGGAGCAACAATTTCATACTCATGTACGTATAGTTCGAAGTGATAATGACATGGAATTTATGTGCCTTACACCATACTTCTCAGCACAAGAAATCCAACATCAAGCCTTATGTGTTGGTACACCACAAAAAATGGTCATATGGAATGGAAACACCGACATATTTTGAATGTCGCTCGATCTCTACGATTTCAAGCCTCTTTTCCGATTAAATTTTGGGGTGACTGTGTTCTTACAGCATGTTACTTGATTAATAGACTTCCATCGTCTATCTTATCTAGTAAAATTCCATATGAAGTGTTGTTCAAGAAACCAGCTTCATATACGCATATTAGAATCTTTGGTTCATTGTGCTACGCACAAAAAGGCACTCGATCCAAAGACAAGTTTGACGAAAGAGCTACTCGATGTGTGTTTCTTGGGTATCCACACAATTAGAAGGGTAGTCATGTCTATGATCTTAAGAGATAAGAGTACTTTATTTCACGTGATGTGGTCTTTACTGAAGACTTTTTTTCCATTCTTACTCCCTTCCTCCACTCTTGTGCCACAATCGTCAAACACACATGTTTTTGTTGCGAAGACCATCACACTCGCCATCCACGATCAGATCTCCTCGCGGTCCACCACGTAAGCCTTATCCTCTAGCTAATCATGTTTCTTTTGTACTATTCCCTCCTATTTATAATGGATTTCTTACGTCACTCACTGCGATTCATGTGCCACGGTCATTTGCTGAAGATATACAACATACTAAATGGCGACAAGCTATGGCTGTTGAGATCATTGCACTTGAAGATAATCATACATGAGATTTAGTGGATTTTCCCACTGATAAGAAAGAAATTGGGTGCAAATGGGTCTTCATAATTAAATATAATGTTGATGGATCTATTGAATGTTATAAAGCACGATTGGTGGTTCTTGGGAATCGTCAACAAGGGGCATCAATTTTGAAGCAGTGGTTCGTTGTTTCTTCCAAAGTGGTAGCGGTGTAGAAATGGGAGCTCCATCAAATGAATGTCCATAATGCATTTCTCCAAGGCACATTGAATGAAGAGGCCTCTATAAGACCACCTCAAGGTTTTTCTCTTGCTTCATTAAAGGTATGTCGTCTACGCATATGGTTTGAAGAAAACACCCAAATGTTGGTTTGCTACTCTTCATATTGCTATGCTTCGGTATGGTTTCACATAATCGGTGTTTGATCCAGCCTTGTTCTCGCTTTTTCTTGACAGCATTGAACAACATATCCTTGTTTATGTTGATGATCTTGTAATTTGTGGTAATGACTTGGCTCTCATTGCTTCTTTCAAGGATTATTTGAGTTGTTGTTTTTGAATGAAGGATGTGGGTATCGTGTGATAATTTCTAGGAATTGAGGTTGCTCGGGATTCAGATAGTATTTTTCTTTGTCAAAAGAAATATTGTTTGAATATTATTTTAGAATGTGGTCTTTTTAGTGCTAGGCCAGTGCAGACTCTGATTTTCCAAAACCATAACCTTGCAATTGCCATATATGATTATTGTGACAATCTTGGCCAATATCGTTGGATCATTGGTAAACTCATATACCTTGCACTAACGAGACCTTAAATTGATTATAGTGTTCATATCTTGTCTTCGTTCATGTAACACCCACAGGTTTCACATTGGGACGCAACTTTGAGGGTGGTTCGTTATTTGAAGATTTTTTGGGTCAGCCCGCTTACTCGATGATCACTTTCTACCTATGTTTTTCTTCTTGGTGATTATGCTCTTGGCTAGAAGACTCAAAAACAACGTGTGGTCTCACGGTCTTCTGCTGAAGCAAAATATCGCACTATGGCAGAAGCAACGAATGAACTCAAATGGTTATGTGGGATGCTGTATATTTTTGGTGTGTGTCATACACATTATGTTCCTCTTTATTATGACAACCAATATGCGTTGCAACTTGTGGCTAATCCGGTTATTTGACAGCGTTCAAAACATATTGAGAATGATTTTCATGTTATGCGTGATGCAACTCGTGATAGACTCATTACTCTTACAAAGATATTGACACTTGATCAATATGCTGATGTTCTTACCAAAGCGCTTGAACGTGATCAGTTTCCAGCTCTTATTGTTAAGTTGGGTATTCGTGATCTTCAAACTCCAACTTGAGGGGAGTATAGGAGGATACATATTAGTATATTTTCTAATTGTATAGTTGTCTTTTCTCTTATGCCTCTGATGGCTAATAAGGAAACAATTTGTTCTAAACTTTTTAACACAAGCTTGGGATTAAAATTAAAAAACATAACAAAAAACTGCCCACCATTCGATATTAAACATGTGCATGTCTCGTACTTGTGATTTAGTTATGAAAGAATCTCGAGTATTATGCTTCCCTTGTTTGGGTTTTTTACTCTGGAAGTTGTTTTCCTGTCGGTTTAATCTCTCTGTTTCAGGTGTAGTTCGGTTTTCTTTAGATTGTATTATTTCTTATCTTAATCAATCGGAAAAAATCAAGTTCTAGATTTCATAAGAGATTATGATATTAAGCAGACATTCAAACATAAACTAAAATTTTGTCATGCAAGATATGAACCGGGGAACTAAAGCTTCCCTTTTTTGAAGGTTAACAAACGACTGTGGGAACTGAAATTCGCACTGTCGGTTTCTGTTAGTAAAGGAAAATCATAGAGACCTTAATTTTCCAGAGTTCCCAGATTTCTATAAGTCAAACGTAAATAAGATCAGAATACGAAAACAAGTAATAAAAAACTAATTTAAGAATACGAACGAGGGCAAAATAAGTCTTATTCTGAATCTCGTGAATATGTTACAATCCGGCGATAGCCTCGACCGTAAGAACTGTCGGCGAGTATGCTAGATCTAACAAAATAGACTTTGAATATCATAATTGAGTCACATCTCACTAGCAAGAACAGAAAAATAATCTAAAGCCCTAAGTATTTTGGTTTGGAGGATTGAATGTGTCTTCCTCTTCCTCTTTGTCTCTCTTATATAGGCTTCAGGGTCGGTCTGTCTTCCTTTTTTCTCTTTCATTTTTCTGCAAAAATCTTACTTTTCGAGTTTAATCTTCAGCGGAAATATTCGATTTCTGTATTTCTTCCATTTCTTTACGGATTGCGGGATAAGTCACGACGGTGATTGTGCTTAGGCTAGATATTTTTTGGAATCGTAAGTGGGTCGTTATCATGTTTTAGGCCTCGTTGTTCTGTTTCAAGGTTTAGGAGAATTTTACAGTTCTCATTAGAGAACCAGCCTTCCGCACGATGATACGATAGAAACTCTACGAAAAAATAATATCAATCTTATAGGTGAGATAACATAGGCGTTTAAGTTAGCCATTACCAATCTATACAATTGATAAATACGGGCGCGTCCTTATGATCGTTCCAAAGAATGACGATTCTAATCATATAGTTATGATAATCTTATATGCTTAGGTTAACCATTATCATTTTAATCATACGAAAAAGGTTTTACGGATTTCGTTGCAGAAGTCCAACAAAAATTTGGAATGATACGAAATAAGAGACAGGAGGTTCGAGATGCAGTCAATTCACCAGTCTGCGAGCTGAACATGTATTGTTCAGCTCGCCAACTAGCGAGCTTAACTTGTGTAGTTCAGCTAGCCAGTTGGTGAGCTGAACGTCCGTCGTTCAGCCACTATGTTTTTGTTTTTCAGTAACAGTATTCAGAACAAAAGCGTTTGTCTGGAGATCGCGATTACTTGTTGTTTTTATAAAACGTATATATCAAAGTATTTCGTACTTCTCGGACATTGATCTCGAGTTTGCTATTTTTGACCCCAACAATGGATGTAAGTGGATTATCTTGCCTCATTAAAACCTTAGTGATATGAAAAACTATTGGGACAAAACCTTCTCGACTAAGGACAAAAGAGTACAGAGATAATCGCTTAGCTATTTAGCGATTGTTATATGATTCTTCTGAAACATATTTCCTATGACTTTTCGGAGTATCGAGACTTTAGTTAATTTCTTCCATTGATCAGAATTGGTGTGGTATGATGCTTGGATTAACAGTTGTGAGGCATCGATTTTGTCGTGACAGTTTTTAACCTAACAGTTAGCCCCCCAGCTCGCAAGAATCGTTGGAATGTTTTTGTGAGGTATTGAGTTAGGCAAGTTTGGTGAGTTAGGCGGACTCGTGGCTCAAAATTCTGAAGATTAATTGTAAAAAATTCCTTATAAAGTTGAGAAGTTACTTTTTTAAACTTCACTTATCCATTTTTCAAGAAATTTTCAAAGGTATAAAATCTTTACTCTCTCAATCCTTTGTTTTTTTCCAATTTAATTATGAATTCAAACATGAGAGTTATTGCGAATGCGCTGTCGTTGATGTTTAGCCCTGAAAGCATATGAGTTCAGGATGGGGGTGTTGTGCCAAAAATTGAATTTATGAGTCATTCGATTGATTCAGAGGAGGTAAAGGCGTGTTGGCACGAGATATAAGGAAGGGAGGCTTCACCTCTCGAGTCGTGGTGTCTGCTGAGGCCATAATTCGATAGAAACGCAAACAGCCCAAGCGATTACCGAGCGTCCTTCCTGAACACTATTCGAGAATTTTGCACAGTCTAAGACAATGTGTAGTTTCGTTTGCCCATACACGGGGAAGAAGCTAGTTCTCGGCCTCGCGATTGGTTTAACTGCTATGAGGCGCACATGTTATATTGCCGACTATGGTGTCCCATTCCAGGAGTTATAGTCAAATTTTTGGATCGGTATGGCCTATCAAGTGGCCAGATTTCACTGTGTAGCCTCCAGCACCTCGTTGGTATCTTAGTCATGAGCTATGAGTGAGGGATGGATCTAGACGCTGACTATCTTACAACATTCCTTCATCTGAGGGGTTCGTTGCTTCATTATCACTTGATGTCGCAGAGTCATATGGCGGTTATCCAATCGTTCCAATCCCACATCCACGACTGGAGAAAACGCTACTTTTTCATTCAAATATATAGCACCTTCGTCGAAGAGGATTATATTCCCTATTTTAGGCAAAAAGAGAGTCCAAAGGGTACTACAGTCAGATATTTGAGTCATTTTCAGTTTACTGAATCTTAACATATATTTTTAGTTTGTGCAGTTTTCAATCCTCTTTCTGTGTATCCGCATGACCTGTATATTGTTAGGGACCTTCTTAGAGGTGGTCTGCTTCATTGGGGTAATTTCTCTCTGCAACGATGTTGCTTATCACAACGCTCGAGCCCATCTTAACGTTGTCGTAGAAGAAGAGTGATAGGCTCATTTACAGGCTTGGTCATGAAGTCACCATTACTAGAAGTATCAAGAGAGAGTCGATACTGCTGTTCTATACCTCTGTAGAAAGTATTGAGAAGGTTCAGCTCTGAGAATCCATGGTGAGGACAATCCCAAAGGTACTCCTTCAATCTGCCCCATGCCTCATAGAAGATTCTACAGGACATTGCTGAAACTGAGAGACCTTGTTTCTCAGATTGTTGGTCCTTGTAGATGTGTAGAAGTGACTTAGAAACTTGGATTTGCATTCATCCCAAGTTTCTAATTAGTTTGTAGGCAGAGACTTTAACCACCTAAGAGCTTTATCAGCAAGAGAGTGATTGAAGAGCTTAAAATGCATGAAGTCTATAGAGACTCCATTGAGTTGAGTGGTGCTGCAGATGTCCTCAAAGCTATCTATATGATCCATAGATGCTCGGTTGGTAAACCATGGAATTGGTTTTGCCTGAGCAACTGGATAAGCTGAAACGGGAATTGATAGTCATACCTTTGAGGTTGGCAGGGATGTAGAGCTTTCCTATTGGCGAGGAAAGCTTCAGGGTTGTTGAAGTCTCCAACTAGTACCCTGTTTTGATGTAGTGAGATATTTTCGGCATGTTCTAGTGGGTCTTGATTACCATTACTGCCCTCTTCTTGTTCTAGTGGCACTTGATTGTCGTTTGCTCCTCCTTCGGATTTTATTAGTTGATGTAGTCCTACACCATGAGGAAGAAAGTTATCGTTTGGGTCCATTGGATCAACCAGATTCTAAATAACGTTATCAGCCATTGATGTCGATGGGCTAGCGTTTCTTCGAGCTTTCCAGATTGAGCATTATAACTTCGCTAGTTCTTCGTTACCGAGGTTGAGCAATTCAGATGATTTGTTATATCTTTTGTTCATGCACCTGCAAACAAAGACAAGAAGAAAGAACGAGATTAGTACTGAAAAATAAAAATCCTAGACTAGACGCAAAGTAAAACTTAAAAGTCACAATTGGTCCCCGACAACGGTGCCAAAAATCTTATAGGCTCAGGATTTTAATTTCTAAAACTACACTGCAGAGAACATATTTTTATAGTATAGTAAAGGGTCGAATTGCTCAGAGACCAGATTATGCAGCTCTCAGTTAAACGTTCGATTCTAGCTAAAATGAATATAAGAAGGGTGTTCGATTTTGTGCGCTTGTAAATTAAAAGACAATAAATTAAAACGGTTGTAAGCAATTAAAGAAAACGCTAGGAAATAGGGAATTCTACATGTATTCATGTTTGAAGTTCAGGTTAACATGCAAGATTTTATAATGAAAATAGTTCTCAACTCAAAAGAAAATAATAGACTAACCTTCTCCCGAAGTTTTAGATCTCTATGTTTGAATTACTAAAGACAAACTCACGTCGTATTTAGATAATTCAATCATGCATTGATTTCAGATTTGATATGTTTGTAAGCATCAAAGACAATACTCCCACAAGCAGAGACATTTATTCATCTAGAATATGTCAGATTTCTAAATCAAATCTCTTTGTATTTATTAACATATTATCATGAAGTAGGTGATCAGGCTAATTCAAGCATTGATAACAAATCTAGACTAAGAACCTAAGAATTTAAATCCATTATGTCAAACCCTAACTATCAAACCTGGTTTCCCTGGGAAACTCCTAAAACCTAACAAGGTGACTACTCAGACATAGTTAAGCAATCAAAAATCACCATTGAGAAAATCATATTCAAAAACTAAATTAATAAAATAGAAAAAAGCTTATAAATTTTCTCCAAATACAGGATTGGGATCTCTTCTCTCTGAGAAAGCTCTAAATTCTAAAAGTTGTAATTAATGCATCATGAAAATAAAACCAGCCAAAAGGCTTTTATTTTCTAAAATAAAATAAAGAAAACCAAATCCAGTAAGGAAAAATCTTGATAGATCTTGGGGACGATTGCGTCTTTTTGGTTATTTCCAAGCTGGCATGAGCAAGGGGATCGATCCAATGTCAGATCGATCGATCTGATTTTACGTAAGTCTCCAGGAGGTTTGGATCGATCGATCTCTTTTCATGTGCTTTATGGTTCATCATTCTTCAGTTTAGATCGACCCGTCCATCATCTTTTTGTCCATTTGCACCTAAAATATTCTTAAAAACATTCTTTTTGCTCCAGAACGTCCTAAACGCCTGAAATCTTGAAAACACACCAAAAATACGAGGAAAACGCTCAATTGATGCCAAATAGAAAGTAAAAACACCCAATATAAGGCATCAAAACCGAGTGATATCAAAGAGGAAGAAGAACCACTGATGGAAAACTTTACCCTACACGAGATGCCTGCCACGAGAGATAGAGAGAGGTCACCGAGAGACGTGAATATTTCCCTCAACGTGTGTAGTTCTACCCAAGGTGGGTGAGGATCGACTCCCGGGGTGTGTTTAAATTATCTTGACGGTTTTAGCCATATCTCACCTTGACTCGAAATCGATTTTTTGACTTCTCGGGCGCTACGTTGACTCAATCTTCTGTTGCAGAAGAGATTATAAGGTCGTAGTAGTTTGCTGAGGCTTCGCGCCAGTGCATGGGGGTTATTTTTTGCTTATACAATTTCGTTTTCATGAATGTTTTTGATAACTTATTAAGGGGATTTCGATAGGGTCTCCATGCGTTGGACAAGGCCCTCATGACACGTGACCTGGATTCTCAAATAGCTCGGTTCAAAGCCGAGAGGCTCAATGAGGAGAACTCTCGTTTTAGGAATGAGATGGAAGAATTGGCGCGGAAGCAAGCATCCCAAATTTGCAGTGTAATTAGGCATGGTAAGCGCGACGTCGAAAGTTTTCCTATCTATAAACATCGAGTACTATTTGAGGAATTCTGCAAAGATTTGTTGGAATTTTCTGATGGAGTTGTGTTTTAATTGAGAGAACCATTCGAGAGCCACTCCCTGGAGGTGTTTGACGAAAAGGAGGTAGAAGTCTGCGTCTTTTTCACCCTCCTTAAGTTTGGATCTCACCATCACGATCCGAAAGGTTTGTAGATGGATTTCGGTTTGGTGGTTCTGTCATACATAAGGATTTTGATTTTCCCTGGGTTGAAGATTCGAGCCTTAGTTATATGTGTTGTAAAATGGGTTTTCTAGGCTTCTTCGAGAAGTCGGTCGATCTCTGGTGTGGAGGATTGAGTGTGTCTTGCTCTTCCTCTTTGTCTCTCTTCTATAGGCTTCAGGGTTAGTCTGTCTTCCTTTTCCTTCTTCCATTCTTCCACAAAATTTTCCTTCTCGAGTTTATTCTTCAGCGGAAAGTTCCTTTTTCGGATCTATTTCATTACGACTTGCGGGACAAGTCACGACTAATAGTAAGATTTTTCAGGTATCAATTCCCATTACACATGCATTGTAGTATAGATGGGTATCAGTTCAATCAGGTGTGATTCTAAAAGACAAGATTGCAATGGCTCTTTCAAGTCAAGCTAACAATGAAAAAGGGGGATTCTAACAAGTCCTAAGTGAATACAAAATGCATAGAACTAAAGGCATAAACAAAAGCAAGCATGCATAAGTAAGTAAATAGGTAAAAGGCAAAATAATTAAAAAAAAGAGGAAAAGCAAAAAGAGGTGAAGATGCAATCAAATGGGAAACAGTTCCTGAGGACAAGGGTAATTGGCTAGAGATTAACTACCTAAGCACATAACATACCTCAAACAATGAGCTAACCCCTATACAGCAGATTCATATGCAACCAAGTCCAATCTCTTGATAAATGAAATCATCCTAAGCTATCACCATACTAACTCTGGTTGGGAATTCGGGTCCTCGGGTTGGGTTCGGGTAAGACCCGATCGGGTCCGGATTTTCGGGTCTAGGAGTTTTGGACCTATTATGGAACCGAATGGTTTTCGGGTCGGAACCGGGTCGGGTTTAAACGGGTCTAGGTTGGTTCGGGTCCAAAATCTTAGAACCGCAAAAAACCCGAAAAATGTCGGGTCCTAATTTTTTGGGTATTTTGGACCCGATTGGACCCGAATGAACCTAAAAATATAAAAATACACGAAATTTTTTCATAATACGCTAAAATTTTAAAACTAAAATCTGTCTAAAAAACCTCAAAACCAATTGTCAAATTCTTTAACAACTCAAAATTAGTTTCAATTTCAAATAAAGCTCAAAGTTAGTTCCAATATAGATAAACAAAAATCAAATTGAGTTTTGAAACAACTCAAATTCTCCAAAGTGAAACAACTCAAACTCTCCAAACAACAATTCTGGTTCTTCGGGTACCCGACCGGTTCTCGGGTTCGGGTCGGTCCGGTTCGGGTACCCATAACTCACCAAATTAAAACCCAATAGGAAATTTTAATTCTACGGTTTGGATATGGTTCGGGTTTTTTCGGGTCGGGTCCGGGTCGGGTTTTAGGTCTCGGGAATTATGCCCAGGCCTACGTTAACGGTACACTACCTAGTAGGCATGAAGAACCAATATACAAAAGCCAATAAGCACCATAAACATCTAATCTCTTAGGCTAGGATGTAAAAAACTTTGAAATCACCATGCTCAGGCATTTCATTGAACAGCTTTTGAGTGCTGAAATGCCCAGAATCAGATTTCAATTGATGTGAAAGAAATTATCATGAAGAGCAATGAAACAGAAGGGATATAGATGCAAACAAGCTTAGGTACTTAGGTAAAAACAGAACATCAACACTAATCTACCCCATCCTCATGAACCTAAGGGAACTACACACTACACATGAGTATGAAACCAGGAAAAACAGAAATCATAACTTCAAAACCAAACATCATGATCAAAAGTCAAACTATGAAGAACAGCAAGAACACTAACCCATAAAATAAGAACAACAATGAAACAGTAACAAACAGAGGAAAATGATCAAAGCTAAAACAGAAGATTAAAAGCTTACAAACTTAGATCAATATGCATTCGATAGAACATAACCCTAATATATGCATGAAAGTAAAAGAAAACAGAAGATTAGCATAAAACTTAAAAGGATTATGGGTTTAACATCAATAACACTAAGAACATCAAAGGAACAAATAGAGAGAAAACAAACCTAGACAAAAACCTAAAAATGGTAATAAAAACATACTTTCTAAAATGGAGGAATTTTAGGGCTTATATAGTGTTTAGGAAAAGCCCTAAAATGCATAAAAGACAAAACACAATCATTGGATTGGTCTTGGGCCAGGTTCATTCTAGATTCGAGTTGGTCGGATTAGAGCATGTTTGGCTCGAGCTGAGAAGAGCTTGAGATCGAGCCGTGTAAAGATGGTGCCAAGACGAGATTTGGGTCGATCGCCGGATCGAGCCGAAGGAGTGTTGTGGTCACGGCGAGAAGGAGATGGCCGAGGTGTGGCCTAAGTGGGCTTGATCCGTGATCAAGGTAAGGGTGAAGTTGGATCGAGCCAAATGTGGAGGCGAAGATAGGCGTGGCTCGATCCATGATCGAGCCGAGAGAGAGAATGTGATCGAACCAAGGGAAGTGGGGGATCAAGCCGGGCTTGGAGAGTTGGCCGAGAGAGATCGATATAGGATGTTATGTGGATCGAGCCGGAGATAGGTATAGCTCGATCCGCGATCAAGCCGAGATGAAGGTGAGATGAGATCGATCCCCATTGGATGTGAGATCGATCTTGAGGTGTTTGGGGTTGATCTCCTCTTCGTTGCAAATTGATCCTTGAGTGAAGATGTGGGTTTGGATGTGTGCTGAAGTGGGATCGTTCCTGAGGTTGCAGATCGATCTCGTGTTGAGATGAGATCGATCTTTGCTGCGAAAAATCAGATCGATCTCATCTGAAGTGAGATCGATCTCGTGCAGCACTAGGATCGATCTCGAGATCAATCCTGATGCAAGGCTGAGATCGATCCTGTGCTGAGCTGGGATCGATCCTGAGATCG
>OVBE01008780.1:0-16763 GCA_900406425.1 Iberis pinnata | reverse complement strand
AATAGAGCTTGCCTTAGATTCTTGGACCCGGGTTTCAAGTAGACAGCCGAATGAGAGAGAAGCAGAACGAACCCAATCTGAAACGGTTGAGTGTTTAGTAGATTTGTTGAACCCCCGGATATTCCAAGAAAACCCAATCATTAATGTCTTTTATGAGTGCTACGTCTACCTTTTTGGGTAGACACAGCTTTAACCTTTACTGGACAGTCTTTGGCTGATGATGGTTTCAATACACGGGCTGGCTTTGAAGAATCATTTGGCGGAGAGACCTTCGATACATTACCATCATGGTCTGAAATACCTTTATCAACAATTTCACCATCCTCAATATTCAGCATCTCATCCCGTGGTGGAGCAGAGGTAGAGGAATTGTCCTCGGTTTCATCCTTCTCAAGAAGAACAGAGAATCGGGATGGAGAAATAGGTAGAGTAGTAGTCGGGTGGATAGGTGGGGACTGGCTATCAGATTGTCTGGCTGCCCGTGATGGTGAAACTTCAATCCAGGCGTCAGCCTCTTTTGTAACAAGCACTTCAGAGTTAGAAGAATTAATCACATGAGGAGGATCTTCCTTAGAGGCATCGATAGTTGCTCCAACCTGTAAAGAGGGTAGGGCCGAGGCTTGAGCAGAAGTTGGTGCAGAAGTTGGGTAGGGCCGAGGCTTGTGTAAAAACTTTATTCTTACGTAAGTTTTAGAAAACTTACAAAAGATTTGTCACCCAAAGTTTGCAGTCGATAACTTTTGTTCGTAAAAGATTTATTTAATCAAAATTTAGGTATAGTGCTACTATATATACAATAACTAAGAGGAGAACTATAAAGTTTTTAATTAATGATGGTTGTTTTCTTAATAAGATGTATGTTGAGTTCTGATGTTTGTTCTTGGTTTTGAAATTGTTGAAGAGGATCATGACATGGAGAAATAAATAGAAGAGTACAATTCTTATATGAGATGTTGAGTAAGTTTAACATTACAATCATTTAATTTTATGGTAATACATAGAGATTTGGATACAGTATTATGATTATTTATACAATATATTTTTATAAGAAAATTTGGAAGTAACATCAGTTGTATTGCATATAACAAATATGTTGATGTATTGTATGAAAAAACAAAAGTATGAAAAGAAAAATTTGGGTGAATGTATTACGCTTCCAAGAAATAGAGTTGATGGAATGTATTAAACATAACTTATATTTTGAGTTATATATATATATATATATATATATATATGATTTAACATTTGAATTGCTTTCACAACTGATTTTTGTAGGTCATTGAAAAGATCTTTCATCTCTACCGCGCATATAAGTCTAACTCCTATATTCGATGGATTACGTATCTCACGATTCAAAGAGAATTCATGATTTAACAGAATATCCGAATATATGCACTTTCTTATTATTAACAACATGACTTTTTTTTTTCTCTACTTACAATTTTGGAAGAACCTGGACAGCAAAGATACACAACCAACACAAAACATGAAACCAACAAACAAGCAATCATCAATCAAATCACAAATCATGTGTCAATAAACTTAGATCTCACTAGCTAGTTTCAACCGATTCATAAGTACCAATGAACATGTCCCCATAGATGAGTCCGGCAAGTGCACCACCGACAAGTGGACCCACCCAATAAATCCAAACTTGTGACAAGTCTCCACTTACAACGGCTGGTCCGAATGATCTTGCTGGATTCATAGAACCACCACTAAATGGACCAGCAGCTAGGATGTTGGCACCAACAATGAAACCAATAGCGATTGGAGCAATGGTTCCGAGCGAACCTCTCTTTGGATCAGCCGCTGTGGCATAAACAGTGTAGACCAAAGCGAAGGTCACAATGATCTCCATCACTATACCTTCCAGGGCTCCTAAACCGGCTCCGACTCCATGAGTTGGTACGCTCTATAACAATTCCAAAAATATAACTCATTATGTCTTTTTCTCCATGTATTAATGTTATTAGTGTGAGTGAATGAAGAAATTTTTATATATAAAAAAAAGAATTAAACCCGACAGATTTAGTTTACAATTTGCTTGCTCTCACCTTTTTTTTTGCTGAGAAAACCAAATTTGTAACACCTTTCTAGTTGAGCTAGATAAACTATTATTCACACTTTTAATTAATTAAAATAATAAGGTATCATTCTTAAAAATACCACAAAAAATAAATATTTTCAAAAATATCATACATTTTTACTTTGTTACAAAAATACAATAAAAGTATTTTTTTTCTTTTAAAAAACACCTCAAATTTAAAATTACTTCAAATTTTCAAATTTAAACTCTAAAACTAAATTGTATCTATCCATTTTTAAATTAAACTTTAAACTCTAATTAGTGAACTAAAACATAAAAAATAAATTTTAAACTCTTAAAATTCAATTATTATGTTTGTGATATTTTGTAAAGAATAACATTTTTATGATATTTTTTGAATAATTGGAAGTCATTGGAACCCAAAATTATTTTTGCGGAAACATGTAATTATTTTTTTGTGGTATTTCATTATACTATTAACTTTCTTTTGCAACAATTTATATACTAAAAATAACTCATTATACCAAATTCAATTATATCGACGAAACCTTGCATGATTTTTTTCCGTTACTCAAAAACTGTGTACGTACCTCGCCGTTGGTAACGAAGACGAGGAGAAGGCAAGCGACGATAGATCCAAGACACTGCGCGATCCAGTACAAGAAACCTGTGATCAGCGTTATGTTTCCTCCCACGGCAAGACCAAGAGTCACGGCTGGGTTGAGGTGGCCACCGGAGATGTTGGCCGCTATCGCAACGCCTACAAACAAGGCAAACGCGTGAGCCACCGCAATCGCTACAAGACCGGCCGGGTCCAAAGCTCCACCAGAGGTTAGTTTGCCAAACGCTATAGCAGATCCAACGCCAGCGAATACGAAAAGAAGAGTTGCGATAAACTCAGACAAGTAAGCTTTTAGAGACGAAGCACTGAATGAGTCACCCAAACTTCCAACTTCGATCTTCACCATTTTAAATATTATGCTTTTAGTTTTGTTTGTTTGTTATGTGTTATTAGGGGTTCTCTGTTTATATAGCTATTTAGACCATGTTTATGTTTGTTGGTAGAACTTTTTTGATGATTATTTTAATCATTATTTATGAATAACTAAAGAATTAAAGACTTTCCTAATTTTAATAACATGATCATTAATGTGGTTCTTTAAGAATTTAAAATTAATTTTTAAAATTGAAATATTTGAACATAATTTTCTAAAATTGAGATATTTGAACATAAATTTTATAAAACTAACAAATTATTGTATTAATATTTGGGTTGACTTCACTAGCCCCTCAACTTTGCTCATCCAATTTTTTTCCTCATGAACTTTGGAGTTCCTTAATTTTCTACCTGAACTTAGATTGCTCTTTACCCGGCCCCTTCAACCTTTTCTCATCCAATCTTTTTTCCTCTAAACTTTGGAGCTCTTTAATTTGCCACATGAGCTTAGATTGCTCCTTAGATGACCCCATCAACTATTCGTTCTCGTCATTTTACCTCCAAAACGATTTAAAACACTAATTTGCGATTTAAATTATAAAAAGCGATAACAAATCACGTTTTGTTTTAACCCAATAAATCTTAAGTTAAATTATTTTAATATTAAATATTACGTTTAAATATTTTTCATACTACTTTCAAACTAATACAACAAAAATATTTTAAAATCAACTAAAGTAACAAATTAAATATTATTTTTTATTTTAACAATAATTTATTATTTTAAAATATTTAACTTATTATTTTAGTTAAAATATATTAAAATAAATTAAAATAATAAATCAAATATTCTATTTTTAATATTAAAAATATGTTAGTTTAGTTTATTATTTTAAAATATTATAATATTATAAAATATTTTAAAATCAGTTAGAATAAAACTTAATATTATGTTTTTAATATTAAAAATATTTTAATTTGATTTATTATTTTTTAAAATATTTAATTTATTAACTAATTTTATAATAATTTTGTTGTATTAGTTTAAAAGTAATTGATATTAAAAAAAATTAACGTAAGATTTAATATTAAAAATATTTTAACTTAAGATTTATTGGATTACACCAAAACACGATTTGATATCGTTTTTTATAATTTAAATCGCAAATTAGTGTTTTAACTCGCTTTGGGGGGGGGGGTAAAATGATGAGAACGAATAGTTAAGGGGATCATGTAAGGAGCAATTTAAGTTTATGTGAGAAATTAAGGAGCTCCAAAGTTTAGGGAAAAAATATTGGATGGGGCAAAGTTGGAGGGGGCGGGTAAAGAGCAATCTAAGTTCATGTGGTAAATTAAGGAACTCCAAAGTTCGAGGAAAAAAAATTGGATAGACAAAGTTGAGGGGGGCTAGTGAAGTAAACCCTTAATCTTTCAATTGTTGATGTACCCACACACAAAAAAAAACTTAGGGCTGGAAATTTGACTTTTTCGGAAAAATTCGGTTTGGTTTTCGGGTTCTTTCAAAAAAAAAAAATAAATAAACCGAACCGAACCGAGAAATGAAGTTGAACATTTTTTGTGCCGATCAGTTATCTCTACATAGCTCGGTTTGGTTCGGTTCGAAAAACTTGTCGATTTTTTTTTGTTATTCATGGGTTTTTGCAGGGTTGTAAAAAAAAATCGAACCGAACCGAGCTATGTAGAGAAAACCGATCGACAAAAAAAAAATTTCAACTTTGGTTCTTAGTTAGGTTCTGTTCGATAACCGATCGGTTTTAATTTTTATTTTATTTTTGAAAAAACCCGAAAAAGCCAAAATAACCAAAAAAATTGAAAATAACCAAAAATAACTGAAAATTAACCAAAAATTAACCGATAAACCAAATTTTAAAAACAAAAACCAAACAAAAAAAACCAAAAACTGAACCGAATTTTCCGAGAAAAACTGAATTCCTAGTCTTAGTTTTTTGTTTTTGGGTACATCAACAATTGAAAGATTAATGCAATAATTTGTTAGTTTTATAAAATTTATGTTCTTAAGAACCATACTAGTGGTCCTACAATTGAAGGCACTAAAATTAAGGTCCTTAATTTTTTAGTTATTGGTAAATAATAATTAAAATAACCAATAATGATATCCTACCATTAAAGATGGTCTTAGGGGTTGAAACTCGAAACTCGAATCCAAACCCGAATCCAAAAAAGGTATCCGAACCGAATTCGAACTAAAACTATAAGTTACCCCAATGATTGTTATTTATAGAAGTTTGTATAGACGAACCTAAATGAGTATCACCCAAAATAAGAAAAACCTGAATGGGTATCCAAAATTAGAAGTATTTTATTCAATGCTTAATTTAGTGTATCAATAAACTTTTTGATATCTTATATTTTTATTTATATATTAAATTTTATAATTAATTTAAATTAGTATAAAAAATGTATTATATAATTTTGTACAATAAAATAAATTTTAATAAATAAATAAATTCAAACGAAAAGAGATGAAGAAAATATATTTAAATCAATTATTAAATCGATTCAAATTATAAATTTTTAATTTATTTTGATTTTATTTTTTATTTAAAAGATACATGGACTCGATCTGATCCGAACATGAAACTAAAATACTTAAATTCGGTCCGAAACTATAGAACACTTGATAGATTCTACATCTATTACCCAAAAAATCGATATGAACCCTATCCAAATGTCCAACCTATTAAAACCTATTAAACAAAGATCAAATGACGACGACGGGACCCATATTACGTGGCAGACCATTATTGGAAGACTTCCAAACCTGTCCCTTATTTGATTAATCGAAGCTTAATAATACTCTATATCAAATGATTAATGACAGCTATAATCCTGGATTTAATAACGTTTGAGGATAAGAATCTTCGGTTGGCATTTTGATATTCCGCATTTAAATTAATGTTGTGTCACATACCAATAATGATAATCGTCTTAATCTGTTGACTAGTATTCGTTATTTTAAATTTTGTGTTGGATTAGATAAGTAGGAAGTGTCAGTCGGATCAAAATGAAGTAGATTAATCCTCCTCAGAAGAGCCTATTATATTAGTTAATTTAAAGAAAGATGAAATAGCTCATGTAAGAACTTTATTATAAACAGAAAAGTAGTGTTAACAAAATTATAAAAAGAAAAGTAAAAGAAGTAAACTTAACTAGAAAGCACCAAGATCGAAAAGATTAGAATTATCTTAGTGGACTATTTGCAAGAAAGCCAAAAACTATAGGTTTATGAGAATTCTTTTAATATTATAGTGTACAAATACAAGTATAGATACAAGTAGCAATAGAGTTTAAATAATTATTTTATTTGTATATTGAATTAAAAAAATTTCTAGTCAATTAAGAGTTTGAATTTAAAATTTACATAAGTCAAACATATATTTTTACACTAATATAATTACAAGATATATACAAAATAAGTAAGTAAAAAAAACCTTGAATTTTTTTAACTTTATGATAAAAAAATATATTTCAATGTTATGCCAAAAAATTGAACTTCTAAATTTATACAAAGAAAATCTTGAATTTGTAAAGAGTCATTTAAATCACTAAGTTTTTAAAGAGTCATCTTGACTAAGCCGTTTTAACCCAAAAAAGTTAATATTTAACTACCGTTAAACTCAATTAACGGTTGACTAATCTCATGTATAATTTGGATAAGTCAACGAAAATATATGTTTAAATCGGAACCCGACAAATAGTTGATGTTTTAAATGGATCACTTAAAAGTTCAGAATTTTAAAATTTCGTGATTGGAAAGATCAGGGTTTTTTTTTTCAACTTTTTCCCCTATTTTAAACTGTAATGATTTATTAGATTTAATTATTTTTGTTAAAATCCCAAAATTTATAAATTATTTCAGATTAAATTCATTAAAGTACATTAATTAAGAACATATATTCATCTTCTTTTTTCCCGTTAAACTGTCTTATTAAATCAAAGAGATAAGCTCACCACGGGATAGATACAATTCTGACATTAAAATTCATGAACCCATAAAAAGTAAGTGACCTTTGTATTTATACAATGAAGATTATATTTATACAAAGGTAATCTAAACATTTATACAATGAGGATTATATTTCCTTTACCGGGATGATAAAGACTGACGGAGAAGCCGACCAAATTCGGGAGAGCCTTTGTTTTCCCACTGTTTTAGCATAGAAACAAAAGACGCATACCTAAATACCTAAATAAATTTAGTGTTGAATCTAGGGTCGTCGGTTCCCTTGGATTTGGGTTCGTATTTAATAAGTGAAGTTACAAGTTAAGAAGAGTGAGGCGCGTCGACAGTTCCGACGCGCGTAAATAGATTACAATAGAGTTCATGTCGTCGAATTATCTCTCTAACTTCTCTCTATCAATGCCAACCTCTTCTTCTTTCGGGTTCGTCCTCTATCTATACTCGTTTTGTCATCATTTGACTACGCAGGGCTGTTGGCTAGGCGTCATGTTCATCCGGCGAGTCGGGCCATAGGTCACCGTTCGCCGAGCTAAAGGAGGTTAGGTGCACTGTTTTATCGGCGGTCTCACCTGCCCTCGTCGATCCTGTAGAGTGGGCCTGCGGCGTCTGGCTTCGGAGATGGGCTTGGTCTTATTGGACCCGGGGCGATGGACCCCTATCCTACAATAAGTCCCCCCAGTTCGACGAAATCGATGTACTTATGGGTCGTCGGACACAGTGTGTCTTTTTGGCCCAATGGACCAAGGTGCGCCGCAGTTTGTATTGTTCTCCTTTAGGCGCATTTGTGAGTGATGAGCTGACGTTTGTAACGGTTGGCATTAATATTGAGGTTAGTTGGCTTTGTTGAGAAGCTATCGCTTTTCGGTAACTCGTCTCCCTGCCGGTTCGTTTATCGATCGTCTCTTCCTTTGATTTTTCATCTCCCGGTCATGCTTACCTGGGACATTTTGGCTCCCGGTTATTCTTCTATATATACCCCTTTGTCTCTTCATTCCTTCCACTTCGCATTCTTGCTCAAGGTATTTTTCTGCTCTTCCTTCTCTCTACTTTCTCTCTCTAGCTTGTGGTTATATTTTCTTTTTGTCAACGCGATGGCCTGCGATCTGATGGATCTCGAGTTGGGTAGTTGTACCAGCGCATCTGGAGATGTGTTGTCAAGCCACCGGACAGAATCCTCCGCAGGCGAGTCAGATAACCGTCCAGTTTCCGCGTCGGCTAGTTCTGAGCGCCCTTCACCTCGACGATCTGAGCATGGATCTGATCCCACGACAAGTACGTCGTCTGACGACGTAAGAGCCGAAGGATATGAAAAAGAATCGGCAGGCCATCAGGGTCAATCGACGAATCAAGGCCCATTTACTCCTGAAGATCCCACTGACATGATCCCGCTATCGGCGAGGTAGGGGAATCGAGCTACTACTGCGCAAGGGGATCCAATCGATTAGGTTCCTCTTGCTGTGAGGCGGAAAGTGCTTGCAGAGAGGCAAGTCGTCGAGCGCGCTCCAAAGCGAATTCCTTCAAGTAGGGCACGGTGAGAGGTACCGCGACTCCTACCATTGAGTCGTTCGTTCCTCGTCAGGGTGGAGAGGGTTCATCTGCTGCCCCATATGCGGAGGTTGACAAGATCACCAGGATCGGAGCTTCAATCATGAATAGGGCGCGCCTCCTAAAAATAGCGAGGGAGTGCGGCTTCGAGGATCCTAACTTGGTGTTTAGGGTTCTGGGTCCTAGGGAGAGATCGTGGGAGCCTCCCAAAGGTTTTTTTGCCGTTTTTGAGGACTACTTCGTCGATGCGCATCTATGGTTCCCTCTCCCAACGGTCTTTATCTTGTATTATGCACGATGACGGATGAGTATCTCTCAGAACATAGTCGCATCATTTTGCACTTTGATCGGGATGCTCGTCTTGGCCGCCGAAGTCAGTGTGGACGTTTGTGGGAGGTTCTTCAAAGACGCGACGCGAATCTGTCCTAGTCCCAGGCTGATCAACAAAGTCAGCTATCGGACGGGGCTGTTCTACGTATCTTGGAAGAACCAGTATAAGGTCGTCGACGGGGTGAAGAGAAAGATATGAGACTGGCAGCGTCGATGGTTCTTTGTGAAATTCAAGGAGGCGTCTGTCCCATCGTGCGCCTACAATTATTACATGAAATGGAATATGTATATTGGTAGAGCCTCGCGTCGTTCTTATGTTTTCTTCAGTTCGCACTAACCGATTCTTTGTTTTGTGCAGATGTTCCACTACTCATCAAGAAGTTTTCCCCTGGTTTCTTTAACGAGCGTCATCTAATTTTTCTCGAGGTATATTTCTTTATTAAGTCGACAGACATAATGTTTGTTGTGTCGTCATTGAGTTGCTTTCTTTTAGTTGATTGGGATCAATGTCTTTTGCTTCGTACAAAGATCATGACATGTAGATTTTTCGAAGAGCTAAGAGCCGTAGCTCTGAAGAAGCAAGATGAAGCTGCTGCAAAGATGTTGGGATCGGTTAAGGTCCCGAAGGTGGTCGAGGGTAGTGACGATGCGGCGGCTGAAATTGCAACTGGAGGCTTGAAGTCTGTCGAGGCTCTTGCCGCGGCTCCCCTTTCTGAGAAGGTGGCCGGAAAACGGGTTCTTGAAGTTCCCTCAAAGAGGAAAATAAATGCAGTGGACGAGGTGAAGGCACATAAGAGAGCTTTCAACGCAAAGCTGGTTATTCACGAACCCGCAGATGATCCTCCGATCACTACTGTAGAAACCGCTCTCGACGAGGCTCAGGTGGAAGAACGTGCGATTGTGCAGGTTGAGGAGGAGGATAGGAAGGATCTTGAGGATGGGAACGAGAAAAAGGGTTCTGAAGATGGGGAGGAGAGGAAGGATTACGAGGACGAAGAGGAGGATCTGGAGATGGAGAATGACGCGGTTCTGGTTGGGAGGACACGCTATTTAGAGGATGCCGGCAAGGTCCCCATCCTCTAAATAGTAAGTTAGCTGATTCCTCTAGGATCTTTCGACGAATCGGAGCAGCGGGACAGGTCGAACGAGCTGTTTGACGACTTCTCCGTGTCTTTTATAAGGGTATGATTCCTTGTATATTTGTTTATCTTGCGTTGAGTTGCACTAATTTATGGGTGTTGTGCAGACCGAGATGATGGCGAACCACATGCTTAGGTGGTTTAAGTTGAACGTGCGGTTGGCTCGCGAGGCGACGGTCCGTATGAGCGACCAAGTGGACAAATACGTCGGGGTATACTGGGAGGAGAAAGAGAGGTCCACAGACTTGGCGGCGGTGGGAGAGAAGCTCGATGCGCAGGCCAGGCTGAGAGGGCAACAGTGCATATGAAATTGATCGAGGCCGAATGCGACACTGTGAAGGCCGAGAGAAATGGACTTGTTGTCCGTAATGTTAAGCTCGAGGGCCAAGTGGAGAAGCTTCACGAGGAGAACCGCGCTCTGGCTACCTAGTACGATGATGCGAACAAGGAGAGGTCGCACATGCTTAGTAAGTTCGACTCTCGGGTCAGGGAGGCAGTTGGAGATGCCGAAAAAGCTTGGGTCGCGTCCGTTGAGGCGCGTTTTGATAAGGTGCGTAGGTATTTGGAAGGGATGCGCGAGGCTCGACCCTTAGATGAAGCCATCGCTTTCTATTAGAAGGCTGGGGAGCTCTTCAACATGGTGGCCAATTTTGGTGGTGCAGTGCCCGACGTTCTTCGCAGTCCTTTGTTGAACAGCTTAAGGCAAAGGAAGAAGCCAGGGGCAAGATAACGGTGGTCGATCTTTCTGCTGAGGACCTAGCGGGTCCGTCGAGATTTCCAGAGAAGGTTCCTCAGCCCGTTGATGATCAGGAGTCATCGATTCAGCCTGCTGGGGTTAATGATGTTGTCGCTTAATACGGCGTTTTAGGACTGTTTTTCTTAGTTTTTGTTATTTCAAGCCTCTCTTTTGGTCGGCGTCGCGGCTTGTAAAAACTCTTTAATTTCAATGGAAATCTTCTGTCTTAAGTTTTCTGTGGCCTTTTAATTATTTTGGAAAATGCGAGTCTATTTCTCGGCTTTTTGGGTGCAAATATCATTGCTTAATTGTTCCTTATTCCCATAGTGATCGTTTAGCTAGAACTTTATAGCGAGCTATGGCTCGGCTTTGTTTTCTTTTTCGAGTATGATCTCGGCGAGAATGGGCTTGACTTTTATTTCGTTTTTACGAGGCTCGTCTCGGCGAGGCTGGGCTCGACTTTATTTTTGTGAGGAGTCTGATATGAACTGGAATTATATTAAATAAAGGAAGGNAAAGGAAGGTAATGGGGGCGTCCATTCCCCCCCCCCCCCTTTCAAAAACGATAAAACAAGAATTTTTTTGTCATAGTTGAACCCTTATTTCGGGCTGCCTACGTACCCATTATTGAGGGATCAAGCCATTCGTAGTTTATGGTGCGGTCATACCTGAGCTAGTAGTGGTAGAGCTTGAGGTGTCGTGCGTTCCAAGATCCGGGTTGCATTGTTCCATCTAGGTCGGCCAGCTGGTAGACGCCTAATTTGACGACTTTGACGATCTTTTAGGGACCCTCCCATTTGACGCCCAATTTGCCCGCTCTGTACTTTTTCGTGTTGTCGAATACGTGGCGGAGGACTAAGTCTCCTTCGAAGAATCTTCTAACAGTGACGTTTTTGTTATAGTATTTTGCTGCGGCTTGTTGGTAGTTCTGGATGCGTAGGAGGGCTCGGTCGCGGGCTTCTTCTGCTTCGTCGAACCGATCATGCAGCATTGTGTTGTTAATGTCACTGTTATCGGGGAGTTTGAGTCTTATGAGGCTGAAGACGTTGACTCCAGAGGGTACCATTGCTTCGATGCTGTGAGCCATGGAGAAGGGGGTTTCGTTCGTCGCTCTTCTTGGTGTCTTCCTGTGCGACCAGAGAACTCCATCTAGCTCATCGGCCCACATACCCTTCTTCTTCTCCAGTCTCCTTTTTAATTCGTTGATAATGGTTTTAATTGTTGCTTCGGCTTGATCGTTTCCTTAATGATATCGCGGCGTTGAATGGCTGAGTCGGATCTTTCACTTCATACAAAAAATTTTAAATTGGTGTGAGCAGATTTGGGTCCCGTTGTCTATGACGATCTCGTAAGGTAGTCCGTGCCTGCATATGATGTATTTCCAAATGAAATTATGTACCTGGGTGTCATGTATTTCGGCGTAAGATTTTTCTTCGACCCATTTTGTGAAGTAGTCCGTCATGACGAGGAGGAATTTTCGTCCTCGTGAAGAGGGCATTGGTCCGACGATGTCCATCACTTATCGCACAAAGGGATATGGGGACGCTAAACTTCGCAGGAGCTTGGTCAGTTGGTGGACATTTGGGGCGTGACTTTGGCACTGTTCACACTTCAGGGCGTACTTATGGCAATCGGCAATCATGGTAGTCCAGAAGTGGTTATGCTTCTTTATTTTGAGGGCCAAGGCTCGTCCGTTGGAATGATTTCCTCCAGCGCTGTCATGTGTCTCGCGGATGATGCGCTATGTTTCTTCGGGGTTGGGGCAACTTAGTAAGATGCCGGTGGATTCTCGTCACAGGAGGTGTCCGTCCATCATTGTATAGTGCGCAGCTTTGGCTTTCAGTCGCCGTGCTGCCCATTTATCTTCGGGCTGGCTACCATCGGCTATGTAAACTTTGATCTCTTTGCGCCAGTCGATGATGGGGGCCTCGTGATCTGATCCAAACTCAACGTTATCTTCTACGATGTCGTGATCGTCGATGAAGTGGACGAGGTCGAGACTGATGTTGGGCTTCTAGATTTCTTCGACTGGGATGTTGCGGCGTAAATGAGAGTCTCTTGAAGAGACAATGGTTGCTAATGCGTCCGTTATTTAGTTTTTCTCCTCGGGATCTTGATGATCTCAAAATACTCAAGTTCCCTTGCTAGATGTTGGACGACACGGAGATACTCATCCATTCTTTCGCTCTTTGCTTTGTAATCTCTCGCGAGTTGGCTCACGACGAGCTGCGAGTCACAAAACGCTCGGATTTGTGTCACCCCGATACCTTTTTTCAATTTGAGGCCTGCTATGATTGCTTCGTATTCTGTTTTGTTATTTGATGCGTTGAAGCCGAGGTGGAAGGATTGCTCTAAAATTTTGCCTTCTGGGGATTCTAGGCATATTCTGACCCCTGATCCTCCCAAACAAGAGGACTCGTCGATGTGTAATGTCCATATTTGAGGTGCTTCCGCGCCCTCGATAAGCTCTGGTGGAAGCTCGGTGATGAAATCGGCCAGTACCTGTGACTTTGCACTTGTTCGTCCTCTGAAGTCAATATCATACTCGCTGAGTTCGATGGCCCACTTTGCCATCCTTCCTGATTGGCTTGTGCTGTGTAATATGGCACGCAGTGGTTGAGCTGTTAAGACCGCGATTGGATGCGACTGAAAATAGAGGCGTAGTTTCCTGGCGGCGATAGCGACAACATAGGCCAGCTTCTCCAAGGTGAGATATCGGATCTCTGCGTTGTCTAGAGTTTTGTTGGTGTAGAATATTGGCCGCTGCTCGCCACGATCCTCCCTGACAAGGACGCCGCCGACCGCGATCGTGGATACTGATATATAGAGGTAAAAGGTTTCGCCGTCTTTGGGTTTTTCCAGTATGGGTGGTGTGGATAAATACTCATTCAATTCCTTAAATTCTTGGTAGAAAGGCAAACATCTATCGGTCGACCTTGAGATGAATCTGTTGAGTGCTGCGACGCATTCTGTCAAGCGTTGGACTTTGCGTGTACTCTTCAGCGAAGGAAGGTCGATGAGGGCCTTGATCTGTTTTGGGTTCGCCTCTATTCCCCTTTGGGTGATGATGTAGCCGAGGAACTCGCATGCGGTCACGCCGAACGTGCACTTGGTGGGTTTCAGTTTCATTCCATTTTGATTAAGGATAGCGAAGCAGGAGCGTAGATGTTCGATGTGGTCCTTCTTGTTTAACAACTTGACGAGCATATCGTTGATGTGTACTTCCATTGTCGTACCCAGTTAATCGGCGAACATCCGGTTGACTAGCCTATGATACGTCGCGCCTGCATTTTTGTGCCCAAACGGCATGACTCGGTAGCAGTATGCCCCTTTGTCGGTAATGAAGGTTGTTTTCTCTCTGTCGTCGGAGTGCATTGTTATTTGATTGTAGCCTAAAAAGGTGTCCATAAACTAGAGCAGCTCGTTCCCGGCAGTTGCTTCGACGAGACGATCTATATGCGGGAGTGGGTAGCTATCTATAGGACAAGCTTTGTTTAGATTCGTGAAGTCGATGTAGACTCGCCATTTGCCGTTCTTCTTTTTCATGATGACCGGATTTGCTAGCCATTTTGGGTACTTACCTTCGGCAATGGACCCAGCGCGCAATAGCTTTTCTACCTCCTCGTTCACCGCTTACGCCCGTTCCGGACCCAATTTGCGGTGCTTTTGTCTGATCGGTTTGAATGTTGGATCAATGTTGAGTTTGTGGCAGGTGATGCTCAGATCGATGCCCGTCATGGATTCTAGTGACCAAGTGAAGGAGTATGAGTTTTCTTTGAGGAATGCAATCAATTTGGTTTTTATTTCTTCGTCGAGCTCATGGTTGATGCCGACGCACCGATCGGAACTTTAAGTGTCTATATTGACTTGATCGATGGTTTCGCAGTGTGGATCTTCTTCCTCTTTAGGGATGTCTAGTCTGTCGGTGCGTCCCAGTTGTAGCTGCTATAATTCCACGCTTTTGCGGACTTTATGCTCGGCGATGAAACACATTCTAGCCGCTCTCTAGTTACTCATGAGGGTGACGGTTCCTCTTGCTGTTGGGATTTTGACGCATTGGTGGAAGATGGAGACCGCTGCCTTTGTTGCCGCGAGCCATGTGGTCCCTAAGATGGCGTTGAAAATCGGGTGTTTGTCGACTACCTGAAATTTGGTGGTCGTGATGCTTCCGTCGTCGACTGCATGCTTCTGCGGCCTTCCCCTTTCTTCGCGATTTTGGTTTGGAGGACAATTTTGCGAGCGTTCCCTATTGTTTCATGGTGGGTACTAGTTGGGTCATCTTTGCCCGTCGCGCCCTCAATTCTCTTGGTACTTCTTAAGTAGCGTGTCCTTAAAATGTCGGCTATCGACCGTGCTGTGTCCTTGCCGATTATGAAATTCACAGTAAGCATTTCTGTCGTCGTCCAGTCTCTGATATGTCTGTTGTTTGTGCTCTTCGACGAGGTAATTTACGTCTCGCTTTCCTTTTTCCTGCTTTGTGTGGCCTCCGTAAAATTGGCGAGGCTTGACTTGTTCTTCTTTCTCTTTTTCGTGGTAAGATTTGCTGTGCTTGCGGGCCATTGCGGCCTTCTCTTCTTCCATCTCGATAATACGATTGGCCCTATGCAGAGCGTCTTCTAGCGTTTGAGGTTGATTCAACAACAACTCTTCATGGAACCTCGATTCGTACCATAGAGTGTTTCTGAGTGCGGCGATGGCGGCTTCGTCAGAGATGGCTACCTTCAAAACCACTTCCTTGTGGGCACTGACTTAGTGACCATAGGTCGACGGTCGATGTTTTCTTCTCATTGAACATGGAGTAATGTTTGACGAAGGTCGTTGACAGTTGCTGGAAGTTGTCGATGGATCTGGCTTCTTGGTGGGAGAACTAGGAGAGCGCGGCTCCGCCCAGGTTCTCTACGAACAACTAGAAAAGCCCGACGTCTCTTTCTTCGTTGGTGAATAGGGCCCGTCCCATCGCAATGATAAAAGTGATCATGTAATGACTCGGGTCGGCGTTTCCTTCGAACGCTGGGAACTTGATCTTCACAGTGTGCTTTATTTTAGTCTCTATTATCCTTCTGGTGAACGGAGTTCTCTGATTTTCTTCAACTATTCGCTCAATTTTTGGGGCCGAGCTGGTTTCTTTATGGACCAGTGAGCTCATCTCTCGCAACTGGGCTTATAGTGCCCTTATCTCGTCGTTCAGGCATGCGAGATTGTGGTGCATTGTTGGTTCTTCGTGGCGGCCCGATCCGCGGTCCTGCTGGGTTTATGTGATTGGTGTTGAGGCGTCCATCGATCCGAAAATGTTTTGGTTCAAGACTTCTAGTTCGGCTCTTCGCAGGCTCGCCGTCATCACTGCTTCGAATTTACTTCTCAGTTGGCGAGATTCGTTCTTCTGCTCCTCTAATCGGCGCAGTAACGTCTAATTCATTTCCTCCTGCGTGGGTACTCTATGGATTCTATTTGCGGTCCAGTCGCCGTCTGATGACTCTGAATTTTCATGGTTTTTACTTATCAATTATCATCAATTATGAGGTCTAAAAGCGTGCATACATCACATTTATGGTCGGTTTCACTAAGTTTAGAGTTTTTAGGACTTTTGCATTAGAATTTGCATATGCACACATTTTGGAGGTTTTTCAGGATTTTCAGGTGTTTTTGGGAAGGATTTGAGAAATTTCAGAAAAGCAACACTTGACGTCGAATGAAGCAGCACTTAGCACTCAACACTTAACATGGAATGGACTAAACTTACCTCTGAGCACTGGCAGGATCGATCCCAACTCAATGCAGGATCGATCTCAGGTACTTCGGCAACAAAACAGGATCGATCCCACTAAGCATCTTCGGGATCGATCCCAACACTATGTAGATCGATCCCAACAACACTCCAGATCGATCCCGCAACGAAACCAGATCGATCCCGTAACAAAACCAGATCGATCTCAGGCACTCAATGTCGGGATCGATCCCAACCTCAGATGAAATTTGGACGCAACAAAGCTGGATCGATCCCAAGCAAGCACCCTTTAGTCCAG
>OVBE01008779.1:261-16764 GCA_900406425.1 Iberis pinnata | reverse complement strand
AGTAAATTCTCCTTAAAATCGTAATTCTGGGAATCGAACCTGACTCATCTCAAAATTGTTTTTTAAAAAAACCGGGTCGAGCCGCAACCAGGTAAGATCCGCGCGCCAGAGAGGATTCAATTTACCAAAATGCCCTCTCGTTTTTTAAAACTAATTTCGAATTCAATTAAAACTCAATGGCATTCTTAGTAAATATAAGATTTATTTTGACCACTTACAAATATATGATCTCCCTTTAATAGTATAGATTATCGTATTGGGTCCTACATCGTGGATTGGACAAAAACAACTAAGTCCATAATTAGAGTAATTGTTCTGCGAACTTGATCAAGATCTGATCCATGTCCGGTTGATGTTTCCTAATCTGTTTAGTTTGGACATAATTCGATACCAAACTAAAATTCCCAAAACAACCATTGTAGTGAAAAATCATGAGTCTTACGAGACTTTGCTTTGGCGCTGGCCGTGGCTAATTGATTAATAGGACAAGAGATTACTTCACCCGCACCAAAATCCAACAAACCAAAATAATAAAAAGTCCATGTGATTAAGATGATCACTCGGCTTTCGATAGTCAATATCAGAACCAACGATTGGTCGAGACTTGAGACATTAACCATATAATATTATTACGTATCTTGTTAGGATCCAAATTTGACAATTTGATCAACATGCTTCAAACTTCAGAGCATGGCTCAGAACTAAAGTAAAGAAACTATACAAGAAAACATTAGAAAATCATTTAAAATAAAACTTGGAAATGCATTACCACTTATACTATCAATCGTACAAAACTTATTAAAATTAATGCAATATTTTAAAAACATTCACGACAAAACAAATAAATTCAAGGAAAACCAAAAACCGGACTTTTAAATCATAGGTCGTTGTAAAAATATCCGAGCAACATAGAAATATATAAGAATGAAAAGAGCGAAAATATATCAGAAAAATAAATATGGTAACAAAAAGTAAATAATATAAAAAATAATACAACCAAAATAAAAGCCCAAAAATCATCGTGTTTGTGCACTACAAAAAAAATCGAAAAACACAACAAAATATAATAAAATGATTAAAAATTATAATGATACAAAATCTTATAAATCAACAAAAACTCAAAAATAATAAAAAGCATTAAGAAATTAAAGTACCCAAAGAAAAAGAAAGCTATAACTGTAAACCACGATCAAATTTATGGAAGCATTGGTTTATACATTTCTCCAAAGAAAAAGATGACTAACAAAAAAAAAAGCAAAAATCCAAAAAAAACCCTAATGGTGAAAGGCGACGATAACTTGGAGACTAGGGTTCTTGGAGATGGTCGAGATGCGGCTATGGAGGATGTCTCCGATGGCTCTCGTCCGCCAGGTGACCCTCCTGATAAGAGTGTATCGTGGGCTCAGAGGGCTTCGAGAAGTTCTGGTGGAAACGTGGCTAATCCTGAGAGTGTGATAACTGATTCATTTGTTGAAGAGAGAGTTACGGTGAAGTTTCCTGATGGTATCAATGGTGAGCCTGTTATCACAATTGGTGATGAGGTCTTGACCGCGATGAATAGTTTATGGCAGCATTGTATGATTGTGAAGGTGCTAGGGAAGTCGGTTCAGATAGCTACATTGACGAAGAAGTTACGTGAACTCTGGAAGCCTACAGGGGGAATGTTTTTGTTGGACTTTCCTCGAAACTTCTTCATTGTGCGGTTTGAGAAGGAGGATGAGTATCTAGGGGAGTTAACTGGTGGACCATGGAAAGTGTTTGGGAGTTATATTATGTTACAAGCCTGGTCACCAAGTTTTGATCCCTTAAGAGATGATATAGTCACAACTCCGGTGTGGGTTTATTTGATGAATGTCCCGTTTAAATTTTACCATAAAACAATCTTGATGAGTATTGCGAAAGGACTTGGTCGCCCGGTGAAAGTAGACATGACTACGCTGCATGTGGAAAGAGCAAGGTTCGCTAGGGTGTGTGTGGAGGTTAACATTAAGGCACCATTGAAAGGAACGATTATGATTAATGGAGAATGATATTATGTATCGTATGAGGGGCTCTCGAATATTTGTCCGATATGTGGAATTTTTGGCCATGCCGTTCAAGCTTGCCCACAGGAGATAGCGGCGAAAGTTACGATGTTGTTACTTGATAAACCGATTACTGAGTCTAGTGTTCTAGAATTGGGAGCTGATGGTTTCAAAGAAGTGAGGAGAAATGGGCAGGGGCGAGTACAAGAGACCAGCATCGGACTCTAGTAAGCGCAAAGGCGAGTGTTGGGAGGAGGAAGAGTTTGGTTGAATTAGAGAAGGGTCAGGAGAGCAATTGATATTACTCGGTTTTAATGCATAATAGTGGGCATTTATGTTAGCTATTCTGCATTATTCCGAGTGTTTTCCTTGCATCTTTGGTAGAATTTCAGGTTTCTAGGTGTTCGGGTCGTGTCGGAGCAAAACGATGCATTTTAGGAGATTTCAGAAGTTGCAGAACAAAAAGGAGAAGATTTCTGAACCCTTTATAATATATCTCTATTTATTTACTATGTGTTCAATGATATTGATTAGTGATTGATTGTCAATGTCTGAGTAGTTCACTAGTTAAGTTTAAGGGTTTCCCAGGGAAATCATGGTTTGATTGTTAGATTTACCATAATGGGATAACAATTGTTACGTTCTTAGTCTAGACTTATTATTAATGCATGAATTAGAGTAGCTAACTAGTTCATTGAAATTAGACTGATAAACACAAAGAGATTTGGTTTAGAAGTTGGATCTAGTCTAGATGAATGAGTGTTCTTGCTTGCGAGAGTATTGCCTTGAATGCTTGTGAACAATTAAATCTGAACTATATTGCATGATCAATTATTTAAAAGACGGCGAGTGTTTATCTCTGATAATTTGAGCATAGGGTTTAATACTCCGAGAGGAGATTATTCCATATTTGTCTTTCATGTTAAGAACTATTTTCAAAGAAAATCCCTGAATGATAATTACTTTTAATCCTGACTACTTGTGGTTTCCCTAATGCCTGACGCTTTTATTTCATTGTGTAAAACCTCTTTTAATTTACTGTTTTGATTTCGATCACAACCAATCTGTTATTATGCTTTAGCTTGATTCGAGTTTTAACTAAAACGTGTACTTTCTGGTCTGTGTGGGATTCAACCCTATACTTTGCTACATTGAATTGTTCTCTGCAGTATTAGTTTTAGGATTTAAATTCTAGACCTACCAGAATTTTGGCGCCGTTGCCGGGGACCAATAGTGCCTTTTTGGTTTCTTATTAGAATCTAGTCTAAAGTTTTTATTTTTCAGTACTCATCTCGTTCTTTTCTGCTTGTTTTTTTTTACATGTGGATGATCAGAATATCTGACAAATCCTCTGAATTTCTAAACCTCAGTAATTCATAACTTGCAAAAATAGAACGCTCAAACCGGAAAGCAAAGAAAGACGCAAGCTCATCCAATCCAATGGCTGACAACGTTGATCGAATCATTCCTATCAGACTCGAAGGTCAAATCAATCCACCTCCTCTTGGACTCAATCACTTGATTAACCAAGCGCAAGGTGGTGGTAACGGAAATCAAGTGCCACACGACCAACAAAGAGATAATAACAACCAAGCTCCACCAGGGAATCCCAATCCTCAGAACATAGATGCAAAGAACTTTGTATTATATAGAGATCCAGAGAGAGTTAATCATCTCAATGCTTAGAACCATCCTCTAGTTGGTTCACACAACAATCTTCAATCATTCTATGCTAACAGGAATCCTATCCAGCCCGCTCAACCTTATCGAAGGGAATACCAATTCCCTATTCAGCTTGTTCAGATGATCCATAACAACCAATTCAGTGGTTTACCAAACGAGAACCCAATGGATCACATTGACACTTTTTAGGACATCTGTAGCACTATTAAACTCAATAGAGTAACCAGCGATTTCATGCACTGTTGTTTGTTCTGTCACTCTTTAGCTGAAAGAGAACTTCGCTGGTTGAAGTCTCTACCTGCTGGATCCATTGTAACCCGGGATGATTGCAAAGCGAGGTTCATAAATCAGTTTTGTACTACTACAAGGACTAACATTTTGAGGAACAAGATCTCTTCCATTGCAAAAAACTTGGTTGAATCATTCTATGAATCTTGGGAGCGATTCAAAGAGCTGATTTGTGATTGTCCACACCACATTTTCTCATATGTAAGTCTCCTCAATACCTTCTATAGAGGAATTGAACAAAAATACCAATTGTCCTTAGATACAGCAAGCGATGGAGACTTTATGCACAAACCTATTCCAGATGCTTATCGTCTGATAGAGAATCTAGCAGCCAGCAATAGCAATCATTGCCCAGAGTTTGATCGCCGAACAAAGGTTCATGTATTGGCTGCTAACTCAGAACTCTCAGAGCTGAAATGAGAATTCTCAAAGATGAGAGGACTAATCACTCAACTTCTAAAGAATCAAAATCAGAAACAGGTTAATGCTGTAGACGATTCTGGAGTCGATTGCTTTGCAGTTCGAGAGTAAAATACGGTGGGAGTTGAGAAGGAAGTGAGTTACATCAATGGTCAAGGTCAAAGGATGTACAATCAAGGATATAATCAAGGTTTTAACAAGACTCGTCCAATTATATCTTGGAGAAGCACTAATGTTGAAAATCCCCAAGATCAACATTATCCACAACAAAAAATGACCTTTGTGCAGAACTCCAATTCAGGAGGTTTTCAGCAAACCTCTCAGCCTGTATTTCAACAAGCTCAACCTCAACAAAGTAGTTCAGTAGAGATGATGTTTAAGCAACTTCTGGAAGGACAGCAACAATTCCAAACAGTAATCCAAGGAGAAGTGAAAGAGCCGAATCAGAAATTTGAAGCACTCTCTACACATGTAAAGCATTTGGATATACAAGTTGCTCAGACTTCTGAAGCTATGAAAAGATAAGTTGGTGTCTTTCCTGGGAAAGTTGAGGATAATCCAAAGGGGTATTGCAATACTTTAGTTGGTAATTTGGAAGAAGGAACTGGTGATTTGGAACAAGATGCAGATTTTGAGAAGCCCGAAAAAGATTTAGAGGAAAATGCCCGATCGAGCACCCTTAGCCCGATCAGGCACAGTGATTTCAGAGGAGAAAATTTATCGGGCGTTGCTTTCCTGATCGGGCACCAAAGAGAAAAAAATCCAAGGAATTTTGATCGATCGGCATATCACTTGCCCGATCGATCCCCAAAATTGGACAGAAAACAAAGATATTTGACGATCGGGCACTACTTGCCTGATTGAGCAAACGCACCTGGAGTCAAAAATTCTTCTAAATGATTATAAACCTAGAGCTCTATACCCAGTGCCAACTATGAAGCCCAGATTAGAGTTTAAAGATGGTGAGATGATAAGGAAGCAGTCACATCCACTTAGGAAGCTTCATAAGCTGCAAGACCCAGGGGAGTTCTTAGTTCCTTGTTCGATCAATAGAGTGGAATTTACATATTCTCTATGTGATACTAGAGCTAATGTGAGCATTATGTCGATGACTGTTGCAGAACGATTGGGACTATTAGGTATCAAACCATCTCACATGACTTTTAAGCTAGCTAATGATTCTATTGTCTCTTCTAGTGGTCTTATCTCTGACATATTAGTACAAGTTGGAAATTGTCTCGTCCCTGTTGATTTTCACATCTTAGAGATGAATGAGCATCCACATAATCCTTTGATTCTCGGGAGACCATTTCTTGCAACCGTAGGAGCTGCTGTTGATCTACCTAATCAACGTATATCTCTGAAAAACATCAAGAAGCGGGTTTTTTATCCAGCGATTCCTTCAAAAGGGGTATTCAGGCTAACTGTGGTGAAAGAGGAAGAGATGAAGCATGGATTTCATATTGAACAAGATCCTAAGTGTGTAATTGCTGAAGCCTTACACAAAGAGCCTCAATTCTCAACAAGGAATGGCAATCACAAGGTTAAGGAGAAGGTCAAAGTGGAACCAAAGAAGGTAAAGAAAGAGTCTCAAGTAGCTTTGATCCCTCAAGAAATAGTTAGGGATACAATTGAGTATAAGGTGAAAAGCAAGGGGTTCTCAAAGCTCTTCTCGAAGTTTAGAGTTTTACTCACTCCAGAATTCAAAGAGAAAGGGATTGATGTTGAAAAAGGTGTGATAGGTAAGATTCTGAAGTGGAAGATGTCTGGATTTGGAGCCTATTATGGAACATTGTTGGATGTTGATTCCATTCCAACTTAGAGGTAAGTGCCATCAAGCTAAGTGACGTTAAACAAAGCGCTGAGTGGGAGGCAACCCACTATTTAGAGTCTAGTTTAAATTTTTTTCAATTTTGAGTCAGTTTTTAGTCCTAACTTACATATTTTTAGTTTTGAGTTTAAAGTGTTTTAGGTTATTACTGGTGAATATTCTTCAAGACGTTTCGGGTTATCTCTTATCTAATTTCATGACTCATCTTTGTCACTTGAATTGTTGGATATTTGGATGGTTTCTCTATTGATTCTTGCTAATTCTGATTAGTATTGTTCAGATCATTTCTCACCATTCACCATCTTTCTTGTGTTTTGACTTGAGTTGATTTTAGATTCATGATTGATTGGTTTTTCTCATTAAGTAATTCTTGATTCTTGCTAATTATAATTAGTACTGCTTGATCATTGCTCTTTACTTACCAATTGATTGTGTACTGGAATGATTGTTGTTAACTGTTCTGAATGATGCCTCTTATATATGATTCTTGCTGATTTTTGATTAGTATTGCTCGACCATAATGTCTTCAATGGTTTCTCTTGCAACCGAATCTTGTTAGTTTTTAAGCTATCATTTCCCAATTGTTGTTCAAACATTGCTCACACTTCTCTTGAGTATTTGTTCTTTTTTCAGGCATAGCAAAGGAGGCAAAGGAGTTCAAAACAGATTTGGGAGCAATTCACCTTTAGTATATCTCTTTCCATTGAACTCATATAGTATTTATTATCTACTTTCATTTATTACAGACTTTTCTATTGATTTTGGTTACTTCTATACCTTCTCTTGGATTTATTTTTCACATCGGGGCGGTGTGAAGTAAGTTTGAGTGAGGGTGTAATGATACTAACTACGTTTTATGTTTTGTCTTTTTGGTGAAATTTTTCAAATTTTTTGTTTATAATCTAGCTGAGTCTATCGAGTCGAAGGAACTATGATAAAAATCAATGATGATAAATATCCAGGTGTGGGTATGGTTTTCGATTTCTCTTGATTAATGACTTAGATGAATTGCATAGATTGGGATTGGAACCCCATTACTGATTGATTTGTTTCTGAAAGTTCTGATCTTTTAAGTTATTGATTAATTGATGCTAGCTCTGCCATGATAGGACTTAATTTAAATCTGAATTATTCTTGCTTATGGTGTTGATGTACTATGAGAATTATGTACCTTGCTCTTCAGTGTTCTGTAAAACCGACAAGCTCTTTCAGTACGGTCCGGTTCTTTTCTCTATCTCCCTTCATAAAATAAAAACGGTTAAAAAGGGTTGAAGCGTGACCTAGAAGTCCGTAGACCCCAGCGAATTTCCGTCTGCTTAAAGAAAAAGAAAAATAATGAAAAGAAAAGAAAGAAAAGCGCATAAATGCAAAGAAAAGAAAAAAAATAAAAATAAAAATAAAAAGAAAAGCAGTAAGATAAGATAAAGAAAAACATAAGTGAGAAAAGGGGAAAAGGATCATGACCGGAAGTTGGTTGATGCTCTGTTTGGTATGAGCATTTCGATAGAAGAGGTACTTGAGTAATTTGATTGATATACCATAGGTGAGAATGCGTATATCTGAACTTAATTGAATTTAAAGAGCTGGTAGATATGATTTGATAATTGATTGATTTGGGATTTAGAGTAGGAAGCAAGTTGTTAGTTTAGTGGTGGAAAACAATTAAATCAAAGTAGTTGTTTGAGATTGGTGTCTTTTTTATTTGAAACTATGCTTATGGTTTTTGAGATTTTGTGAGTTTCTGTGTGGTCCATTTCCAAATTTTGCAAATCAAGTCCTCAACCTATCAATTTTTCCTATTTTTAATTATTTTCCTTTTTACACTATAAAAACCTCTTAGCTAGGTTTTATTTCATTAAGCTTTATTTTTTATTTTGATTTCTGAGAGAAATATTGTGGGAGAGGAGACTCAACCCTGTATTTGGAGAAGATTTTTGAACCCTTTATAATATATCTCTATTTATTTACTATGTGTTCTTCAATGATATTGATTGGTGATTGCCTGTCAATGTCTGAGTAGTTCACTAGTTAGGTTTTAGGGTTTCCCAGGGAAATCATGGTTTGATTGTTAGATTTATCATAAGGGGATAACAATTGTTAGGTTCTTAGTCTAGACTTATTATTAATGCATGAATTAGAGTAGCTAACTAGTTCATTGAAATTAGACTGATAAACACAAAGAGATTTGGTTTAGAAGTTGGATCTAGTCTAGATGAATGAGTGTTCTTGCTTGCGAGAGTATTGTCTTGAATGCTTGTGAACAATTGAATCTGAACTGTATTGCATGATCAATTATTTAAAAGACGGCGAGAGTTTGTCTCTGTTAATTTGAGCATAGGGTTTAATACTCAGAGAGGAGATTATTTCATCTTTGTCTTTCATGTTAAGAACTATTTTCAAAGAAAATCCCTGAATAATAATTTGACTTTTAATCCTTACTACATGTGGTTTCCCTAATGCTTGACGCTTTTATTTCATAGTTTAAAATCGCTTTTAATTTACTGTTTTGATTTCGATCACAACCAATCTGTTATTCTGCTTTAGCTTGATTCGAGTTTTAACTAAAACGTGTACTTTCTGGTCTATGTGGGATTCGACCCTATACTTTGCTACATTGAACTGTTCTCTGCAGTATTAGTTTTAGGATTTAAATTCTAGTCCTATCAACAATCAAGCAAAGACTACCAATCGTTTTAGCGATTTGGGAATAGCTCAATGAATAAATAGTTGGAGGTGAAGGAAGTGATATCAACAACAAATAAGGAGAATCAATACAATGTACATGTATTCAATGCGGGAGTTAATGGGGTGAAGGATGTGGTTCGAGAAAAAGGAAAGGCTGGTAAAGTAAGACATGGTATCAAGGATAGTTTAAAAGCTAAGGGACAAGGATACAAAAAGATTATGGATCGAAATGGGAGTAAAATTTTCATGAATAAACCATGAGAAGGATTGGTGTTTGGGCCGATAGGAGGAGACGGGGAGTTTCTGGCCTCTGGAAAAAGATTGAGAGTAGATAAAGCATCGATTAGACGTGAAGGTGGTGCATTTAAGGTTGAGCAAGTTGGTGATGTAGATGCACGTATGCAAAATGCAGCTAACCCGTCAAGTTTGAATAGTTTGGTGGACAAACAGTTGACGGTAGACAAAGCTAGAGATAGTGATCCATCAGGACGGGAGATGGATGTTTCTACGGCATGACGGTTTTCCCCGGTAGTTCGGTGTTTATTGATCGTTGTATTAATGAATTGTATTTTTTGGAATTGCCGGGGGGCGAATAACCCAATTTTTGATCTTCTATTCGGTATGTCTTAAAGAAGTTTAAAACTGATTTATTAGTTGTAGACTCATGTTGGAGGTGAGAGAGAAAGACACATATGTTAGGATCTTGGCTTTGATAACTCTTTCAGAGTTGATGCGGAAGGACAAAGTGGTGGGTTGTGGCTTCTTTGGCGTTCATGTATATGGGATGTTGTTATATTGCATTTGTCGAGCCAATATTTTCATGCCAAGATCCAGAATGGGTCGGAGATCCTCCAGGTTATTGGTGCATATGTTGCACCGTCGGTTAGTCGTAGGAGTGGACTATGGGAGGATTAGAGGGATCCAATAACCGGTGTTAGTTGCCGGAGACTTTAATACTATTGTGAGAATTGATGAAAGATCTAAGGGCAATGGAAGACTTTCAGCGGGTTCACTAAAGTTTGGGACTTGGATTAATGATTCCATGGTGATAGATATGGGTTTTAAAGGTAACCGATTCACTTGGCGGAGAGGTAACTCGGTGGAGAATTTTGTGGCTAAAATATTGGACCGAGTTCTTTGTTGTGGTCAGACCCGACTCAAATGGCAAGAAGCTCAAGTTACTCACTTGTCGTTTTTGGCTTCGGATCATGCTCCCTTATTAGTACAGTTAGAGCCGGAAGTTATGCGGGATAGGAGGAGGAAACCTTTCCATTTTGAGGCTGCGTGGTTGGGCCATGAAGGGTTCAAAGCTTTAGTTGCCTCGTCGTGGGACTCTTGAATATCCACACCACATGCCTTTCTAAAGCTACAACGAGTGTTAAAGTCTTTGAATAAGACTGTTTTTTCTAATGTGATGAAGCAAAAAGACAAGTTAATGGGGGAGATTAAGAAGGTGCAGGAGAGTATTGATGTAGAACAGAATGATCACTTGCTGCAAAAGGAAGTTGTATTGATGGCGGAATTGAACACAGTATTGGAACGGGAGGAGATGATATGGTTCCAAAAGTCCCGTGAAAAATGGGTCGCGCTTGGTGATCGTAATACATCTTTTTTCATACCTCTACAATGATTCGCCGTGCCCGGAACAGGATTGTGGCGCTCAAAAATGATGATGATGGCTGGATTTTTGACAAGGAGGAGTTGGAAAGTTTAGCTGTTGATTATTATTGTAAGTTGTACTCGTCAGATGTGGAGAGTAATGGAGGTTTTCTTTTACCACGTGAAGGCTTCCCACAAATACCATTAAATGAGCTGACTGTTTTGAATAAAGAGTTTTGTGTGGAAGATGTAACTCGGGCAGTTAAGAACATGGGTAAGTTTAAGGCCCCTGGACCTGACGGGTTTCAGCCCGTGTTTTGCCAAGATTGCTGGGAGTTGGTAGGTAATTTGGTGATTCGCTGTGTCTTGGAGTTTTTTGCGATCAGGTTTTTTTCCCAGGGATTAAATGATGCTTTCGTAGTTCTTATCTCGAAGATTACGAAACCTAAGAAAATTACACTATTTAGACCAATAAGCTTCTGTAATGTCTTGTTTAAGACAACTACGAAAGTTTTAATGATGAGGCTACAACGTTTAATGTCATTATTGATTGGACTAGCGCAGTCAAATTTTATTCGGGGCCGTTTGAGTACTGATGATATCGTCGTGGTACAAGAAGCAGTTCATTCGATGAGATATAAACAGGGAAAAACGGGGTGGATGTTACTCAAACTTGATCTAGAGAAAGCTTATGACCGTATTAAGTGGGACTTCTTATGTGATACTCTCGAAGCCGCAAGGTTACCAGCAAAGTGGGTAGAGTGGATAATGCAATGTGTTACTGGAGCATCAATGAGCATTTTATGGAATGGTGAGCAAACTGAATCTTTTAAGTCTGAAAGTGGCCTAAGACAAGGTTATCCACTTTCTCCGTATTTGTTTGTTTTGTGTTTAGAGCGGCTTTGTCATATGATCTCCACTAAGATTACCCAGAAGTTATGGAAACCAATTAGATTATCCCGAAAAGGCCCGAAGCTTTCCCATGTGTGTTTTGCAGACGATCTTATTCTTTTCTCCGAAGCTTCAGTTGAGCAACTTACGGTTATTCAGATTCAGATCAACGGGTTAGTCTCGATAAATCCAAGATATTTTTCTCTAAGAATGTAAGTGAAGAATCAGAAGAAAGAATCACATTAGCAAGTGGGATACAAGCAACAAAAGACCTGGGTAAATATCTCGGGTTGCCTGTTTTACACAAGCGTGTGAATAAAGACACATTCGGTTATTTGGCAGAGAGAGTGGCCACGAGATTATCAGTTTGGAAGAGCAAAGTTTTAAGCTTTGCAAGACGGGTAACTCTAACAAAGGCGGTTGTATTTTTGATACCTGTCCACACTATGAGTACCATCGCGTTACCTGTATCCACAGTAGATGCGCTTGATAAATTGTCCTGTAATTTCGTTAGGAGTAGCTCATCGGGGAGGAAGAAAAAACACTTAGTGGCATGGGATCGTATTTGTAAGCCTAAGTATGAAAGGAGGCTGGGAATTCAAAATACCAGACTCATGAATATAACGCTTCTTTCGAAAGTTGGTTGGAGGATGTTAAATGATCAAACGAGCCTTTGGGCTCAAGTATTGAGACATAAGTATGAAGTAAAGGACAATCAGAGAAGCAATTGGGTGGTTTCAAAGAATAGGTGGTCGCCGTTGTGGCGTTCGGTAATGATAGGAGTTACTCAAGTAGTTAACCCTAACATACATTGGGTGATCGGAGATGGTATTGAGGTTCGTTTTTGGGTTGATAAGTAGCTGGGAAGTTCAGCGTTATGCACTCGGGTGGTGAGTGAGTTACAGGTCATTGTTTTAGTGTCAAGTGTAAGTGAGTTATGGAGTAATAGTACAAGCTGGAGGATGGATATTATTGCTCCTTTCTTAAACGTAATAGATTGTTTGAAACTCCGTTCAGTTGTTGTTGATAACGTAACAGGACAAAGAGATCGTATCTCATGGGGTGCAAGTTCAGATGGTATCTTCACGGCTAAATCTGCATATGCATCTCTATCTCATCAATCTGATCCAAGCCAGCACATGAAGAGGTTTTTTGATCGTATACGGAAGGTAAAGGTAACAGAACGAGCAAGATTTTTCTTATGTCTTGTATCACAACAAGTTATAATGACAAATGTTGAACGATGCCGATGTAAACTGGGTGAATCGGGACTATGTATTGTGTGTAGAATGGGAGAAGAAACGATTATGCATATATTGCGTGATTGTCCATCTATCCAAGGTTTATGGCGCTGCTTTGTTCCAAGAGATAAACATAGTTCGTTTTTCACTGATTCATTGTTTTCTTGCCTCTTTTCTAATCTAGGGGATCATTCATTGGTTCATGGTGTTGATTGGACTACGCTATTTACAATGAATATATGGTGGAGTTGGAAGTAGAGGTGTGGTAATGTTTTTGGAGAGATGAGTCATTGTAGAGACAAAAAAAAATGTTTTGTTATAGAAGCGGCTAAGGAGGTTTGGTCATGTCACCATCTGTTAATGTTAACAGGGAATGGACATAGATTTGTGAGAGAGGAAAAATTAGTTGGATGGAAAGCTCCATCAAGTGGATGGTTCAAAGTCAATATCGATGGTGCCTCTAAAGGCAATCCAGGTTTTGCTTCAGCAGGAGGTGTATTGAGGGGTTCTATGGGTAAGTGGTTCATTGGTTTTGCGGTGAACATAGGTGTTTGCTCGGCTCCAGTAACGGAGTTATGGGCTGCTTATTATGGGCTTTATGTTGCTTGGGAGGCGGGAGTGCGGTTGTTGGAGTTGGAGATTGATTCTGATATGGTAGTTGGGTTCTTGACGACAGGCATAGGAGATCAGCATCCTTTTTCTTACCTAGTACGCTTGTGTTATGGATTCCTTTCAAAGGATTGGACTGTCCGAGTTTCACATGTATTTCGAGAGGCTAATCGCTTAGCTGATGGCTTGACAAATTATGCATTCTCTTTACAGGCAGGATTTCATGAGCTAAGGGAGATCCCGAGTGAAGTTTCTTCGGATTTTCTTGAGGATTCGAATGAGTTTGTTTTTCCTAGACAAGTTTGTGTTTAGTTTTTATTTTCTTTTGCCTTAACGGGAGAGTCGGTTTGGCTTTCCCATTTCACTTCCAAAAAAGAAAATCTAAAATAAATGAATAGAGTAAATTCAAAATAATAATAATCTGTGCATCTCGCGGGAAGAGAAACTAGTATAAACATAAATTAAATAATCTAAATGTAACATAGATGAAATTTACAAGTTGTAATAGTGATAAAAATACAGTTTCTAAATTAAGTATTAATAAAATAATGTTTATAAAATATTATATTTTAAAAATCTTATATAGTAATAAAAAATATTTTTGCTTATGCATGGTCATTTTGTGTAATAAATCATATTTACAATTGTTTTAAATATTATTTTTACTGGGATAACATATTTTTGAAAGAAGTTAAAATAAATTATTTGTGATAAAATTTTGGGGAAATAAAAAACAAAAAATATGGATACATGTATTTTTGTCCGAGAAAATGTCATAGACGCGTGGATTCTATGTTAGGTCGGATCTAACCCGAAAATAGTTCATTATCTATAAGAAAACAATATGATAAAATAACAATTAAAATCGAGTTAGCACTATTAGCGAGCGAACATTAGCATTAGTAGCATGTGTACCTATGTGACATGGGTTCGAGACCCATGTAATATACTGTTATTATTATTATTATTATTTATTTATTTGTCAAACACATGACTATTTAATTTTAATGATAATAATAGTATATGGATATCGAATTTTTTAAATAACGAGTATTAAATCCCTTAGAGCTTTAATAGTGAAAATATTTATGAAAAAATAGTAACAAACTTATTGTTTCTCTTAATTTAAAATTTATAGCTTTTTAAAATTAATTACTTTCCTAAATAACCAATTAGTGTATCTTTTTATTTAAACTAGAATGTTCTTTTTAAAAAAATATATATTTATAAAAGTCGCAACAACCCTAATTATTCTTGAGGAATTTTGAGAAATGCCACTTTGGAAATACCTTTTTTTAAATTTGCCACATTCAAAATTCTAATCATGTTTACCCTTAAAAAACATGGTCAAAAGACTATTTTGTCCCTACTATCTCTGTGAAATTGAAGTGTAGCCGTCGTTTTCTCTCTCGGCTTGAGACGACCGGAGACGCGAAAAAGAAACATTCGAACACTCAGCTTGTAAATGCATCGAGCGGATTTTTCTCAACCATGGCTAAGAGGAAGCGACGATTAGGGCTTTGGACAACATTGGTTAAGGACATTAAGGAGAAGTCGGATTAGCTCAATCCTCTGATGCGGCGTATTCCGTTGACCTAACTGCTCCGGCTTCTGCTTCATCTTCTCCATCTCTTACTTACGCAAAATCTTCTCCACGTGATTTTAACTCTTCTCCACTGAGGTAATTTCTTCTTTCGTCTTCTGGTTTTGGTTTTTGATGTTGAGTATTGTCGCTAGTTAGTTGTAAATCTTTTGAAAGCAGAGATAACTATGAGTTAGAATTGGAGTTCAAGAGATCATGGGAAAAGTTCCGTTCATCAAGCTCTGATAAGGTTCTTATTTTGATAATCTATACTACTGTATAGGTTCTAGTAATCTTGTTGTCTTTTCTGAATTTACACGAGTTAGCCATCAACAAAAATTAACACGAGGTAGCTGTAGTTAGAGCCTCTAAACTTGAAAAAACATCAAAAAATTACATTCATTAACCGATCAAGAAAGGAATCATTGAAAATGATGGTTTCAATAAGCTCTCTTGTATGCCATCAACAATCTGTGTTTGTATGCTTTGGTATGAATATTTACATTACATTGTTATGAACCAACAGGCGGGCGCGGCTGCGGCTGAAGTGAATGGATTGAATCCGGGATTTATAGTGTTGCTTGTTGTTGGAGTTCTGCGTGTGACATTTCTTATAGCTAATTACGTGATGTACATCTATTCTCAGAAGAATCTACCACCAAAGAAGAAGAAACCCATCTCCAAAAAGAAGCTTAAGCGTGAGAAGCTAAAGCAAGGAGTCCCCGTACCCGGTGAATAGATTCCATCTTCTTCAACCATCAGTACTAAAATTTACCATTTTTTTTCTTCTTCTTCTTCTTGTCATGACAATGTCATTGAGACTTGTATTGAGAATAGAAACCACTCTTCTACCTGTATAATTATTTTGAAATGGTTAAAGTAGTGTTTTCTCCTTACCATACTCTGGTCTTGAAGTAGAGTTTTAACTTATATCAATGGTGTTTGTGTGTGTGAAGGTTTTGTCCACAATGCAATGAACGAAGACAAGCAAGCAAAAAGCTTGTTCTATGGAGACTTCCTGAAGTCTTAGTGATACATCTAAAGAGATTCTCTTACAGCAAATCAACGACGCATAAGTTGGAAACATTTGTAAACTTTCCAGTTCATGACTTAGATTTAACAAAGTATGTGGCTAACAAAAACCTATCTTGGCCACAACTATATGAGCTTTATGATAAGTATAGATAATGAAAACAAATATCCATAAAGATTTACATATTTGAAAGTATATTCCATTGTATAACTAGCTGTTTAAAATATTATAAACAATTTAAACTACCTGTTTAAAATATTATAAACAATTTAAACTACCTGTTTAAAATAGTATAAACAATTTAAACTAGTTGTTTAAAATAGTATAAACAATTTAAACAAGCTATTTAAAACAGTATAAACAAGTCAATTTAAAGATCATAATCTACACAAAAGGTTATATTGTTTTAAACAGTTAGTTTAAATGGCTTTAAACAGCTAGTTTAAACGGCTTTAAACAGCTAGTTTAAATGGCCTTAAACAACTAGTTTAAATTGTTTAAATTGTTTATACTGTTTTAAACAGCTACTTTAAACAGCTAGTTTAAACGACTTTAAACAGCTAGTTTAAACGGCTTTTAAACAGCTAGTTTAAACGGCCTTAAACAGCTAGTTTAAA